>CM020515.1:4919988-5002488 GCA_009823395.1 Thamnaconus septentrionalis
TTCATTTATCAATCTACGGAAATTTGTTTTTGAAGCTAGACGGCAAAAAAAAAAAAAACACTTTTAGTTTTTATGCACTTGAGGATTTCGCTTTTCATTCCACGTTCCAGCTTCACTATCCTATAAAGTATTTCGCTTTCTGAGTATTTCGTTTCGTTTTCCTCTTGATGACAATTACTTCTCCACAGCTTTTATTATGTCGTCTTCTTCCTGTAAACGCTTTCGGTAATTTTTCTTCAGGACGTATTTTTTGTAATTACGAATAGCGAGTGATGTTTTTCCATTCAGGATTATGACGTTTTTTTCTGAGCAATACAGGAATTTTGTTTTCGTGAACAAATAACAACAAATAACAAATCCTTTGCATTTGTTTGCGTCTGTCTGATGCGGCCGAACTTTTTTGGGAAACACACACACACACACACACACACACACACACACACACACACACACACACACACACAGCGTTCAAGTCACGAACCACAGCTGCGACAGGCCTCTCTGAAGGCTACACTGTACCCCCCACACACACACACACACACAAACACACTGTCACTAGCTAGCTAGCCAGCTAGCTAGATATTTATTGCCAAAACCAGGTTAAAACAGGTACATTGGAATTATTTGGGCGTTTCACTGCATTAGTTTAAGAATACAGTTCGTAAAATCATGACAAAAATTACTAAAATAATGAGTGAAAAGGCCATAAAATAATCGTGATAAAAGGCTATAAAAAGGAAACATAAATATTGCAAATGAGGTCGTGATAGTGAGCCACGAGCCTGACAGTGGCTGCATGGGAAGAAACTGTAAACTGTACATCTGCGCTATTAAGAGAACTGCGGCAGGGCAGTTGACTGAATTAAATGTGAAGCACGCGAGTCCATATCAAATTCGACGTTGTGTAAATTCTTTGACAAGCCTAATGTCGATGCGTCGTGGCGGAGCGACATCATTTGGCGCTGCACCGGGGCGGGAGGATGGCGCGCAAAGACAAAGGCGCACGCGCGCGGAGCACAGGCCGAGATGTTTCGGCAAGTTTTCCCTCCTCCCGGCTCGAGGATCCGTCCTATCTCTTATTGCACCGACGGCCAGGCTGATGTGCGCGGACCTCACTGCGCACATCCCAGCCTGCACTCCCCCTGCTTTCATCTGCGGCCAACATTCCTCCCCTCCTCCGCCTTTAACCTCCGAGCGTCGGGCACACCCACCCTTTCCCCGCCGTGTCGCCGCTGTTAAGTCAGTACAGCGCAGGTATTCCCAGCTCCGTGATGACGCACATCATTCACAGAGAGTTGGCAGCGGCCGCCGGATTACCGTGTTACGGGAGCAACAAATATTAACATCACGTGAACTACGCACGTGTCCCACAAATGTCCCGTATTAGGCCAGACTCACCTAACCGACTGACGATGGGATCAGCATGCCAGTGAGAGGCACCCCAGGAATAATATTGAAAAACACTCTTTACTGCATTATCTTGCTGCACTTATCTGGGGGGGAAAAAAAGAGTTAAAACTTTGCATGGAAAATCATGCCTTTGATGATGTCACAAAGGGTGCCGATATCTCTCCCAGGTGGTGACAACACCTGCAGCGTGATGTTTGTTCACTCCTCTAAGACCATCTTGTTTTTTGTTCCATTGAAAACACGTCTAAGCAAAAGCAAAGCTTCACTTTTAATCGTAATTAGCGAAAGCGCAAAAAGCATTTTTATGCAGGAGGCTGTAAACAAAGGGCTAAAAAGCCATTTTATGGATATTGACGTTGTTGGTGAGTTATCATGTGAAATTGTCAATATTTATTTATATAAATATCACCGAATTGTATCCACATTGCATTAAAAAAAAAAAAAATCGTTATTAAATGATTTTAAAATGGAATAAAATTGAATGACATCAGAAGTTTTTTTTGTTTGTTATTGTTGCTCCATCAGATCAGAATGAAGTTTCGTACAAGCTGCACCATGGCACACTTTCTTGTCAGTTTCTTGGCCTGACCCGAGGGCCCACGCACGGACGCATGGGTGAATTTACAACAGAGTTACACCGCGAACGCCTCTGATTGAACAAGCAGCGAGCAAAGCGCTAATGACCCACGTTCAGACAACGCCGCTGATGTGCGCGCCTGCGGGGAGGCAATTTGTCATGCCAGGTGTCACGGAGAAGATGAGAAAACTGTCCCGTCTGTAGACGACGTGGAGCTTGGCGAGGAGCCGCTCGGGTCAGTTTACACCCCCGGGGCAGGAGACGAGAGAGGTGGGTGGAGGAGGCTGGGCGTAAACGGCGATAATAGAGACGTGTCCAATCAGCTCCAGTCAACCAGTTCAACTTATCACGCCAATCTTTTCCAAACAGTTTTGTTTTGCATAGAGAATGAAATTGATACTGCTGTGGCCATTTATTAAAATACACTTTAAAAAAACAAAACAAACGTGTTGATTTGGCAAAGGAAAGAATGGAGGTGTCACGTTACTGTATCATTACCTGCACAAGTCTATTTGGAGCTCATACCAGCAGTGATGATCGGCGGCTCGGAAAAGATACAAGGCTCTACACATTAGATGACAGACAGAAGGACTAAGAGGAGTTTTACTTTAGAATAGACTGGAAATTACGTTTTATGAGACGACGCAATATGCGAGTTTGGTCTTTGTCAACAACGACCATGGGCTCGTCTTAGAGTCAAAATGTTTGGACACTGTTTAAGTTTGGCCAAACTCCTTGCCGAATAGGGGATTTTGAACTGTTGGATAACTGGGTGGACTTGCATGTTTTATATAGAGCAACTCTTTTTGTGCAAGTTTGCACCATTGTACTTAGGACCAATTTATTCTTGCTGCACGTTCATTCCTATTTACCTTTAATTTGCCGGTCAAAAACTGGGTTTTGTAGGTAGAAGGAAACAGGAGAAAGCCAACATTGGAGAAGGACCGTAGCCAATAGGAAGTTAGCTGAACCAATTTGGAAGCGCAATAAGTCAGACACATATTGATGATCAAGCAAAGATTGAGACTGATTTAAGTCAACGTGGCAACTAATTATTAGAGTTAAGAATTTTGTCTCATGTGTTTTTTAAGCCAGGTGGTCATAAAACGTCCTTCACTTGAGGAAACGTCGTAATTCTGCCGTGATCTCCCTCTTACCTGAGGTGATCTCAGCCAGAGCTCCAGGGAAACTCCAAACAGACGCAACCAGCTGCGGAGACCAGATCTAAAACCCCAGTTCACCTCAGGAGAGATCAGCAAAAGGTTACAAAAGTTTACAAAAGTCACCGCCCCAAACGTCACGATTTAAAAACAATGGGACTGAAACTGGGAACATTCATACTGTCCAGGTCGTAGAGGTCGCAGTCTTCTCTGGGTGAACGAAACAAATATCAAGTGGACGACGCATGACTGAGAAGATTGCAAGTGAGGAGACAGTAGCAGTTGATGTGAATGGGTGGATTTCAACATGTGTTGAAAAAAAAGCCTTAAAAATCAGAAAAGATATACCAGTCAAAAGATAAAGAGTAGGTCAGTCTTAACCCTCGACAGCAAAATGAGTGTTTTGATCAGGAACAGTATTTAACCAGAAAAGCCCCTCGCACTGTAAGCTCTGCAGTCAGGTTTGGGGCTTTCTCTAAACACAGAGCGTGAAAGTGTCAGCGAGCTACAGTGCGTTCGGTCCGTTGCAAGAAATGATTTGACGTGAATTAGCCAGCGGTGGTGAGAGCAATTTTAGGGCTTTGCAGAGCTGCTACTTAAACGTGCTGGGACGAGATGGAAGGGAACGGGAACCGGGGGGGAGAGCAGCCAGAATCGCTCCTTCTCTCAGTTCACTTTAAAGAGCTTTTTTTTTTTTTTTTATTTTTTTTATTGGCATGGTAAATATAAGTTCTTTCATTGGCAAAAGCAGTGATACGTGCAGTTCAGACTAATAAAATAAAGGATGTAAAAGACCAAATTGTGCTTCACGGTCAAGAAAATGTGGTACAGGTGAAAACAGTTGGGCAAAAAAAGAACTTGCAGTATATACACCAATTCATGCATATATAATACGTGTAAGTGCACACTGGGCTGTGACGTCGGTTTTCTTGAGTCAAACTACCTGAATCTTGGACCCTTTTCAATAAATCGCTTTTTTTTTAAAAATCATTGGAACGCAGAAAATTTGGATCAAATCGGTTGCCGTAAACGACCTAAACTGTCGTCTACGGCAACTAAAAATTCAGACACAGACATTGGAGCGGCACAACTGCCGTTCCAGTACTGTCTGCCTTGACGCGGAGGTTTCCACCTGAGGACGATGACGCACGGCACAGCTGTAAACATGTTTGGCGGTAACAAGTTGCCTTCAGTTGGCAGCGAGGACATCTGCTGTGCGCCTAATTAAGGCTCCTTCGCAGCGAGGAGAAATAAAACGAAACAATGCAGTGCCGCTAATCCGTTGCGTGTGAGCTCAGCGTCATCAGGGGTGCGGGATTAAAGGTTGTACTTCTTTCATACCTCCAAACTAAAGTCGCATTAACTCTTGGACTAGGGATGCCGCACCAAAGACGTTGGAATGACGTCACACGCTCTCCGAGCTTCGAACACAGTCATTAGGCACCATCCTCGTCTTTTCTATGGATCGATACTGCCATGACGTCATCTGTTTTAGTCTTTAATAACCTTGTCATGGAAAATGCGCAATTTGACTAATGGTAATAGCTAATGGTGTCTAAGCGTAACAGGGTTTTAAACTTTTTTTTTATATTAAAGTTACTTGCAGGGTTATAATCAGTCATATTTACTAAATGTGTTGTGTATCATGGATTCTTATTGGTCACTCCGGCACCTAAAGTGACGACAGCAGGGTGCTAATAGTACTGCGAGAAGATATTAGCCATTGTAGGTTGCAACTAGCTCAACATTACACTGAATTAGTGAAAGAAAGATGGGGAATTGATAATGGAAAAAAAACAACAACAACAATATAGCATGACATGGCTATTGTGTGCGAATGAATGACAGGGTGTGCCGAAACGTGATAACGTTGCAATATTTTGCTGAGAGGTTTAAATTGGCGCCGGGGTAAGCTAACTAGCTTAACTAACATTTGCTAATTTTTAGAGAGACTTCCGTGACTGAACTTTTGGTTTTCGTGTCTGACCAGGCAACAAAATGAGATGAGAAACTGCTGTGCCAGTGTTGGTCCCTTCCCTACACAACACAACGAGGACAGAAGCGTTACAGTTATCAACCTGACGGATCAGAATGATTTCAGTTCCTCTAACCGCATGAGCTGCTACATTGTAATATCTGGCGTTATTGTTGTGAGTGAAGCAACAGCTTACATGTCCTATTAACGAAACAAGGCACTGCTGTTCTGCTTTACTGGGTAACCATGCTTGTGTAATTATAGTACCTTTGGCGTTTAAAAAAAAAAAAAAAAAAAAATAGTTTTAGTCACATAAAACTGACTTACAGTCATAAAATAAACACTCCTATCCTTTACTCAGGTAATAAAACAACATAGAAATTCCAAGTAAAGATCCTGCATTGACAGTCCTATGTGAAGTAATTGGTGTTGACGTTTTGGCTGGAATATGTAATTTAGTTTAGTGTACTTTTCATTTGTAGACCTACTTTACTTCATACTTACTGCACCAGAATTAAAGAAAGGGGAAAAAGCCATTGCCTTGCATGTACAGAAAATATGTAGGTCAGTCCACTTAAACTAAAATGATGATTGTTGTAGATAGTTGTAGTTTATGTTGACAAACAAGAGCAAAAGACTGGGCAGTTCTCACTCTCAACAGATAAAGTTATCAATAGTGTGATACAGAGATACCATCAGAGAAGTAGAATGGTTTCTATAAAGGATTTTTTTTTTTTTAAATCTGATGTAAACAGTGTTTTTTTCCTTTAAATTGTCATCAGTGTGCAACAAAATGTTGAGTTAACTTGAACGCCATGCTTTTTATTTTGTCCTTTCTTCTACATGGAGAAAGGACAAAATGGATCTCTCTACAGGGGTTTTGGGAAATGCTACTCAATTAAGCTTTGTCTGTCAAGTGACATATCTTAGCAGTTATTTCAGGTCACTTTACATGTGTGAGCAGGCCTAAACGGCGCTCTTATAGACAACTGTTCGCACTGAGAGCGAGCGCTGAGGCCACGGCGGCGGCGAGAAAAAAAAAAAAAACTGCCTGAGGCGGAAACCTTTTTCTGCGGATCGTGACCGTGTGACCCTGTTTCACTCTTATCAATTTGCAGGTACGACTTCTCTGATCCGATGGAGGTCGCACGCCCTTCGCTGTGCTGCTGCCCCGGAAACAAGGAAGTGGACCGGCAACCTACACCTGGACTTTAATCTTTGAGCTGTGGCTGGAAGGTGGAGGAACCGCTCTCAGTGAGGCTCTTTTTTTCTTCTTCCATGTACACACACACACACACACACACACAAAGCGGTGCCTTCCCCCCTCCCCGACTCTGCCGCCCTGCCAGGTGAGCCGAGGCGACGGGTAAAGGTAGATGCCGCCTGCGCGCCTCTCTGCACTAAGACTGTAATTATGGCGTGCCATTACGGAGCTGCAGAACAAAGGCGAGCCCTGCAGCAGCCGGGAGAGCGCGGAGATGTTCCGCTGCCTCTATTCACGTCGCAGTTAATAACAATACTCCTCAACGCTCTGCAGACAGCGCGGCGTCAACCCTCCCACGTGTGTGTGCATGAGACGCTGGGGAGGGGAGGGGCCCTGGGGGTGGGGGTGGGGGTGAGGGGGGGCAAGGGGGTGTGTGTGTGTGTGTGTGTGTCAGACAAAAGGGAGGAAAGTCGGCAGCGCTGACTGTAAAAGTGCTTTTTCACCCCCCCCCCCCCCCTCCGTCCCCCACCCGCCGCCCCTTGTAGCTATGCCTTATGTGTATGGTTTCAGTTATTTTATTTTTTTTTTGCTTTAATTTTCAGGTGTGCCTCACTGAAAATGATCTTTACCTTAAAGTAGTCCCGCCGTCTTCTTGAAATGAGGGTGAGACTGTGTTTCGTCTCAGTGATTAGAATTCCATTTTACTGGCACTGAACCGACCACTATGTCTATAGCTGCGTTTCCATGACAGTTTTTCACAAAATAAAAGCCATATTTCTAAAATTTCAACGTGAAGCGCATAAGCCGTAAATCTCGTAAAACCTCGTCCCGCGAGACCCCACTTTGAGGAGGATGGAGGTGCAAAGTTTCTTGTATAAATCTGCTCTATATTGTTTGCTCTCAAGAATGGTTGATTTATTTTTCTCTTTGATTACATGTAAATAAAATATTCTGTCTCCTCCTCCGTCCAAACGTAACGCGCCATTTTCGCTTGAAGTGATGTGGTCACGTGACCCCGTACGTGATGTCCGGTCACGCGTAAATGCCTAATACCTCTATATCGATACGTCTGAAAAACCACCTCATGAGAGCGTCAAAACCTTTTAGCGATAGTTGAGAGGTTTTTTTTTTTAAGTTTAGGTGTTTCCATGACCAATTTTTTATTGCGATATTTAGGTTTTGCGCAATTATAGGCGTAAATTAAAGCTAATTAAAGAAAATCCTTAAGTGACTTTTCCCAACCTTCAGCTGTGTGGGACGAAACATACATTTATCCCTCTCAGGTGGGATGTGATTCGGAATGTTTCTGGAATAAGACTTTGTGAAATGCGATCCTCAGCAAGTTTAGTTTTGCTCAAAATTGTGTTTGCTGTCTGTCCTCAATGGCCTTAAAATGCATTGCCAATCGGAGAAGAAGGGTATATATTTAGGACTGCGGTTGTGTGCAAAACAGTAGAGGCCAGAGATGTGTGTTTGTTCCATACGGTTACAAAATGCAGTAGTAGAGTTTTTTTAGGGGCATCGGGGCACCGTTAAAAATTTCCACAATCTCAAATATTATCATTAAAGATTGTTGTGTCAAAAGTTGCAGCAAGCCGACACGAACAAGGATTTTCTTTTTTTGTTTATTGTCAACAAGAACAAATAATTGGACTAAATTCCTTCACTTACGTTGGATGTGTGTCACTGGGCATCATCTCACCGAAACATCCAGTCCTGACCTGGACAGCACAGCGCGGTTATCGACTCAAAGAAATTGCACTTGGGAGACTGCAGAAGGATTTCCAATGCAAATTTATCACAATTTGCACGCGTTGTCCAAAACACTTTGCTTTCCACAACGTCTCGTTTCCAGTCTGCAGCAGTTGATCCAATAATTCCAAGATGGAAGATTGTGTCGATTGTGTCGGGTGCTTGCAGGTGAGGGCGACGGGTCAGCTTGCGGTGCTAAATGCTGAATTTTGCTGGCGCTACATGCGTAAAACCCTGCGTGCAAAATTGAACATTTGTCGTGCAGAGCGAGAGTGGAAAAACAAGAAACACAAATGCAGTGATCCTGATGCCAAAGCAGCGTATTTCACACTGACTTTGAAGCCGTGTTCCAATTACTTTAATCGCAGGTGTAACTACATTTTGTCAGTTGCTCTTAAGTTTAGCCTTTGCCCTCATTTGCAATGATAACGTGCCGGATTTCTGAAATTCACTTAAAAAATAAATAGATGACTTCGCTGTGATGAAGTGTTAAGTGAATTGTGATATTTAGGTCCTGCTCTTGCGTGAGATGTGTGAATAACTGCAACAGGCGGTTGAAAAAAAAACTCGGCGAGCTAAACCAACCGCAGAACAAAAAGTGCATCTGTATAAATTAAAATCAAAATCTGTCAAAATAAATGGGACACTAGCTCATTTTAGCTAGCATAGTTAGTTCAGCCCCAGCTGATAAAAGTTTGGAACAACACAAATCAAATGCTGAAAGTGATAACATTATTGTAGGTATATTCTAGGTATGAAATCTATCAATTTCATTTCCAAAACTTGAGGTGTATGAGAGTGCATTTCAAAATAGTCAAACATTTTTCTGCTTCAATGCCAGAAATTGTGAAGTCCACTTTCACTATACTACCATAATAAACAAACAGAAAAACGTGGAAAAAACAGCACATGCAACACCTGTTCACATTCACATTCATTTTACGTTTTCTTTACGTTTCTTGCTCCCAGTATCTGCACTGAGCGAGTCATCACAGAGGGGAGACCTGCCGCCGGAGGTGTAATTATGGAATGCGGCAGGTGGCAGATCAGTGCTGGCCTGGGTCGCATGATGGTGTCTTTACGCTGATTATTTGACAGTGGTATATCAAAATGTCATCGGTCAGCTCGTCACTGAGGCCCGTCAGTTTATCAGACGTTTATCATAGAGTGGCTTTTTTCCAATACTGCACTCATCACCTTATTACAGAGACCGGCCTTTAAGGTGTGGTGAATCAATACAACAAAAGAACACATGATATGACCGGCATGAAAACTTGATCAGCACCGTCCTCTTAACCCTTTAGGCGCCATGGTCGCAAAATTGCGACAAGCGTCATTGATGAATTAAACAGGCCATAGCGGCAAATATGGTGCTAAAAGTAGTGACGACTTTACACCAGGAGATGGCAGACACCTGTGGTTTCAATCTGAGCCTCATTTGTGGGGGTGTTTATATTCAGATTTTGGAGTATAAAGAGAGAGAAAGGCCGCCTCAGTCGAGGAGACGAGGAAGTGGTTGTAGTGGGAGCAGAGAGAGAGACAGCGAATTCTGCCGAGAATACATTGCCGAGAGCTTTGTTCGTTGAAGAAGTACTTCGTCAAGTAATGTCTGTCTCAGATAACGAAGAGGAATATTCGCACTCTGACGATGATGTTCAGTCATCCCGTGAGAGCGAAGTCTGCCGGTGCGTCTTTAGTTACGCAGCGGCAGCGAGTCGATGCGCCATGACAGTCACCAAGCAGGGCATGTTCTCAAGTACAGTACGGCTTTATCTCTAACCAATTTCAAGTCACAGCCATTTGAAATCTTGATATCAAAATTGAATATTTTCTTGAACAAATGATGGCGCTTAAAGGGTTAACATCGTGAAAACAACACAACAAAAATACAAAAATACTCCAAAGACTGCTGGTCTTTTAATGCAGGCTGCTTGGTCTCCATGTGGCCAAGTAGTGTTGAAGGCTTCATGGCCTCATTAGCGAGCCGGCCGCCGCATTTAATGCAGAGTGGGCTTGGTGCGTGGATATCTCCTGTTGATGTAAAATCCATATTTTAAGTAGGACGCCTGGTATTGTCTGTTAAATGCAGCTTTTTTCCCTTGGAAATCGTGAACTCTTCTTCTGTCTCCTCGCTGGGCCTTTTCCTCTTCACAGAGTTGAGCCATTAGATGGATGGAACTCAGAGAATCCGGTAATTTTTCGAAATAAAACACCGTTCATTCTCAGATAATAAATAAAACGGAAATAATTTAAGTTATTTCTTTTTTCTGAGCGGCCCAGTTACAAATGTCCCAAAGACCGGTACCAGTTTTGCGGCCCAGGGGTTGGCGATGGCTGTTCGAGAACACATAAACTCTGCTAATTACAGTCCATTTATTATGGTCTTGTGTCTCCAGTAACATCACATTCAAAACGACAAAATAAAAACTGTTGGAGTCCGAATTAAAAAAAAAAAAAACAAAAACAATTGTCAGTATGTGCCCCATTGTGAGTTGTTCATCCACTCAAACCCTTTTATGCGATGCCACCAAAGCACTGACCCAATCTCACCTCCAGAGAATGTGTTGTCACCCGCTGTGAGGTGGTTCCATGACGTAAGGCCAGAGTTCTGCTGTCATGTGTGCGTGCCATGACCTGAAAAATGTTCTGACAAGTGTGTGCCATTGTATGAGCTCACCCAAGAGGGATTAAATATCATTACCGAGGGTTTACAACTCCAAGCTGCTGGGTAAACCCACGCTCACGGTGTGAGAAAAGCCTTCCAACTTTGACGGGTAAAAACTTTTCGGACTTTTGAGCTGAACTTCAGTTGATGGAACAGTACGGATGTTCACATGTTATGGGTTGCCCGTCGCGCTTAGATGCGATGTTTAGACACGTTTAAAAGCCCTAAAGCCCTAAATTTCATGTTTACTTAATCTAATATTTTCGGAAAACGTTTCCCTGGGATTAGAAAGAACTGTTAACTGTCTCAGCGCTAACTGTAGGAAATTATGGTTAAACGAAAGAACTGGTTAAATACACAACATTCACGTGCGTACGGTTTATGTTCTTATCAAAATTGTGTGACCACAACATGAACTTAGTATCCTGGAAGTAACAAAAAAAAAAAAAAAAAGGAAAGGAGATGAAAGAACAATGATAGCAGCTCCAGCAGCTGTGTTCTCACATCTTGCCCTTATCCTCCAGTTGACCTCCGACTATTTATCATCCCATTAAACCGGTGCGCCAACGCCGAGAACTTGTCTCTGGGAAAGTTCAGCACGTCCACATGGTCCCCTCACTCGGCAAACAGTGGGACCGGAGGCACGGACAACCGCACGGACAATCACAAAGGATCGGCAACTTACTGTCAAATTGGTCCTTGTATTTTTTTTGATAAAAAAAATGATGCATCAAATTAATTGTATAAAAAAGCTCAATCATTTTTAAAGCAAGAAACAGTTTGATTCCTGTAATATTCAAAAAGGTTATGTAATAGAAGAGGTGGTTACAATGTAAGAGGAGAACTACATTCTTGATAAAAAAAAAACAAAAAAACATTGTGAACACTAAAAGGAGTGTCTTTAGGAGGTACATGGAAGAATAGCAGTTGTATTCAATCATGGGGTTGCAAAGATAGTTGGCATAGGGGTGTAACTTATTTAACTTATATTTGGTTGTAATTGAATCACTCTCAACTTTCATCCTCATCTATTTAAGACTGTATTTAGTTTTTTACTTCATTTATTCATAAATAAGTGAGAAAAGGGAGAAGGGATATCCACATTTTACTACATCTGTTCTGCTTAAATGCCTGTCTGTAGATCAACCTATTTATTTCAAAATTGAACTCGCGGGTTCAAATACATTCTAAATAGCAACATCATCAATAAGTTCTTGGCGTTGGCGCACCAGTTTAATGGGATGATAAATAGTCGGAAGTCAACTGGAGGATAAGGGCAAGATGGAGATGTCGCTATTGGTCAACAAATGGAATAAGGGGGCAGTAAACAGAGAGTAAAAATACTTTCACTAACACACATTTAAAAGCACTTCATTGATGGTGATGTTGATGATGTTGCTATTTAGAATGTATTTGAACTCGTAAGTTCAGTTTTGAAATAAATATGTTTATCTACAGGCAGGCATTTAAGCCTGGATATTCCTGCTTCCTTTTCTCACTTATTTATGAATAAATGAAGTAAACAACTTAATACAGTCTTAAATAGATGAGGATGAAAGCTGAGATTGATTCAATTACAACCAAATATAAGTGTTTACACCCCTCCCCAACTATTTTTGCAACCCCATTATTGAATAAAAAACAACACAAGGACCAATTTGACGGTAAATGCAGGTTAGCAGTCTTGTAGTCCACATTTTTTCAATCTTCTGTCTCATATTTATCTTCATGAACCAACAGCTGGTGAATGTGACAATGCGGTTTGATAATTCACACTCACGATGGTCCAAAAATTCACACGCTCGACAAACGCCGGGATTGGTGATGTATCAAGTTGTGCAATGGTGATAGAATGGGGGCACGTGTTTGTGTGTTTGCAAGCTATAGCCAATGTGTGCCGCTTGTTTTCAGTGCCTTTACTGTATACTTACATTTGCAACCATACAGTAAATCATCAGCTCCAAGTTCTGAATAACTTTGATATAGAGTTCATAATTATTGGATTAAAATTACACCATGAATCTATTATGTACCTTAGACACTTATGTTTTATAAAAGACAAAATCGACTAAGATTAAAGTGTGAGCAGCGCTAGGAGCTTGATTATAATAAAGGTGCAAAATTTACATTCATGTACATCCTTTTTTGGAGGATCATTGTGTTTGCTTAAAGGCGTGAAGAGTGTTTGTTCAGAGAAAAGCCTCCCGAGCTCGAGCGCATTACTGCGTGCCGTGCAGAGTCAACTTGTGATTGTACTGGCATGTCCAAGTGAAGGGCTTGTTAATTTCTTGTGTGTATGTGCGTGCGCGCGAGTGCGCAGAAGGAACCTTGTAATCCTCAGAAAGTCCTGCAGATTACTTGGACAAGCGGTTTGTATGCCATCTGTACCTGTCAAACGAAACCACTTCAAAACAGCGAAAAACCTCATAATTATTGTTCTCACCACTGTGGTCGCTCTGTTTTAAAGTGGCACAAGGCAGCGAGAGCCCCATCCAAAGCCTCCTGTGTCGCACAAACAAAACCAACCCAGGAGCCTTTTAGCCAAAAGTCTCTTAAATCCCCCATTGCACCCATTCTGATGCTCACTTTCAACTCCAGCAATTCGTCTTTTGCCGCGTCTGCGTGCTAAGTGCACTCAACTGCCGCTTACGTGATTAGCTGATGTGCTGTTTGGCTCGGAAAGCAATTGAACGTTCAACCTAATGAAGTGGCCTGAGAGAAACGTAGGGTCTGGACTCTAGTGAAAAAATAGATTTATGTTCTCACTCCAGGTGTGATTGGTAACAACACCCTGAAGGCTCTGTTGTTTATTTGTTTATTTAATACGGATCCCCAATAGTTTGCACAATGTGAAGACTGTTCTTGCTGGGTTCCACACAGAAACAGACAAGAGATTACAATAATTGCAACTCAAAGTGGTTGAAAATATTCACCAAAGTTCCTAACATTATAAGTTAAAAACGAAAACAAAAAAATGAGATTAAAAAAATGACCAAATTCTAAACACAAGCATCCTTAGCAACAATATTTGCTGCTGCCACCAGATCAGTATCCAATTATGAACAAACTTACGAGATCGATCTTAATAACATTTTACATGTTTGCAAGGTTTCCATAAGAACCATGTAAATGTCTTTTTTTAATTGCATTCTTTTCTCTTCATCACACTTTGCACAGAAGTTGCAACAAGACAGTCCTGATGGTCACAGCTAGACAAGGATGGATATGCTCATACCTGTAAAATACAAAATGTATAATCTGCCCACAGCCAGTGTTGGCGAGTAATCTATTACCAAGTAATCTACTACTGTAATTAAACTACTTTTTTTTTTTTAAAGTAACGGAGTAAAGTAATGGTATTACTGTGGCAAAACTGCTAATTATATCAAAATTACTTTACCAAGTAACGATTCCATTACATTATTACGTTAAAATTATCATCCTATCCACAAAACTTCTGAAATTTAGAACAACCAAAAACAATGATGTCACAGATTGATGATGCAGCCATGCATGTAACGTCATTGATATGCGAAGATGCACCAAAAGAAGCATGGTGGCGGCAAAAGAAAAAACAGGGATTGCGTTTGTAGCTGGAAATACAAACAATATTCTGAGTTCATCTCGTCTAAATGAAAGAATATTGTGGTTCGTTGTAGGTTATGTGCAGGAAACAAGACATTCGCAGCTGTTTATCTTTTTTTAAACTAAAGTAATTAGTAATTGATTACTTATGAAACAAAGTAGTTAAAGAAGTAATTGGATTACGTTTTAAAGGAGTAATCAGTAATCAGTAGTTGGACTACTTTTATGGAGTAATTCCAACAGCACAGCCCACAGCTCTCACACTATGAAATGAGTTGGCTATAAGCCAATTGTGGTCAGCAGTGTTCTACTCTGCGTTAGAGACGGCTGTCATTTTTTTTAATTGAAAAGTTTTAAATTGAAAAGATCGAGGCGATTGTGCTACATGCCATTTATATTTTTGGCAAGTAGATCCCTGACACTGAGCAGACGGCATCACAAACACATTATGAAACATCTGTACTTGTTTTTCCTGCTTGTGTAGCATCTGCCCCGTGCTATTTATTTCATTTTCACACCCCTTTTTTTTCTTCTTCCATTTTCTCCTTTCAAGGGAGTGGGCGGTTAAAGGTGTGTTCACTTTGATCTTTTATTCACGGCTTGTGTGCCTGACTCCTAAATTAGAGCTACCTCCATTAGCGCGAGCGTGCCTTAATGGGCGTTCAAGTTTAAGTGCTGAATGCATGAAGTCCGTATGATTCCCGCAGGGCGTTGGTGGACGCGATTGATGTGAAAGCAGAAAGGCATTCAGAATACCTGTACGGTTAAATGGCAAAGGTGACAATTCATAGGGATTTCAAATAGCACGTCTTGCATTGCAAGGTGACCACGAACAAATCAAATGACGTGTTTCCGAAAGTTTTTTTTTTTCGTTTTTTTTTCTTCCGATTTAATGTTCAGGGTTGTTGTTGTTGTTTTTTTTTCATCAAATGAATGAATTACTTATTTTCTGTCCATAGCCCTCAGTCGGTAATGGTCATTGTTAACTTAAAAGCTAAAAGTAATTATCAATTAATCAGCTTTATTGGCCAAGTTTGTACACACAACCAAGGAATCTGACTCCAGCGTCGCTTCGCATGAACCACAGTTGAGGAACAAGTATCAAAAACATCCTGAGAATCCAATGATTGAGTATCCGCAAAGAATTATAAAAACAATTTAACTGTGACATCAGTGAGAGTAATGACAGTACATTGACTTTACAGATTTTTTTTTCCACTCACACTGAAAAGCCACTTGCTAGAAACAATGAAAACACACTCCAAATGTCTCACTTTTCTTCTGTGTTTTTTGTAGACGTACATGATATTAAACCAAAAGGTGATGCAAAGTCTAAAATTATCAAAAGTATGACATTTGCCCGTATTTTTGCTTAACCTAAGTTGCCTCTGGAAAGTCAGCAGATCTGGGTCTTTGTTTACGTGATCGTCTCTCTATTTTTCACTAACCTGAGGGTAAGGTTGTAAATGGGAGTTGGATGAATTGGCTAAGTGCTTTTGCGATTGAACTCTTCCTACTTTTGTGTGTGCCCAACACGCCTTGTTACATTTTACAAAAGACGTTGTCTATAAAAGCATCAGGCGTTCATTTAGGATGAATGCGGTAAAATCATAAAACACATAGACGAGACACTTTTGACAGCTCAACAAAAAGCACTTTGCGCTTGATCTTGCAGAGCTTTAATCTTCAAGTACCCATCGGAGATCTTTTGATACACAAGAGCTATAACACATGAGGAATTTTTTTTCCTTCCTTTTTGACGATACCATTAGATTTGCCAAATGTGTACATTTTAGAACCCGAACCTCTAACCAAAGTGGAAAAGACTGCATCAAACGGCGGCTGCCTGTGCGTGCAGATGTGATAAATCATTGGTATGTAAATCTTTGTGTAAAAATCGCACACTTTACTACCTCCCTCCTGCTCCACCCGGGTTAATGGCAGCGTCAGGCCAAAGGAAACAGTCTAAAGGGCCTGCTGGACCGTCCGTGTCTCTCTCGACGGCTTTTTAAATGCGAAAACAAGCACATGTACGCCGAGTACCGGGGAGAGATGATGAATACCTTCTGTGGATGAACTGAATTCTAAACAACATTAATGGGAACACTTTAATTGCTGTCATTTATCAGCCTGTCTCCCATTCTCTCAGGGAAGAGTGAGTGCGGTAAAGTCAATATTTTTCGTGCAGTGCAAATCTCTTTCGTATAACTCGTGTATTGCGCCAAGTAAATGGGTCCCTCGAGGTGCACAATGCGCTAAAATACCAAGGCCAACGCTAGCACATACGAAATACAAATGAAAGAGGCCTTTATTTATCAAAGGCAAATATAGCAAACTCTTTTAGCGCAAAGTGGAACTTCTAATATGGAGAGAGCAGGTTGGTCCAGCTCAAAATCTTTTATTTAGCCTTCATATATGTGTTGTAGTAAAGTTACTGTGCCTGGTCTTTTGCTGCCTGCGCCTCAGCCTAACTAATTTGAGGAAACCTCATCTCTTTCCATTATGTAACAAAATAATTCAGACCTACTTCTCATTTATTTTCGCTCACAATATAGTTCATACTTCTCTTAAGTCCATAATCGGTGAGCTAAAAGCCACATTAACTGGGGACAAGGAACCTTTATTTACGGCAGACATGTAGGTGCCAGCTTTGCAGACAGTACTTAGTGTGCCAATTGGTCACGACAGCGACAAGAAAACTGAAGTAACTTATTTTTAAATAAAATGTCAGATTCTTCCAACATACCTGCTCATCATCTGTACAGATGAATGAAGTTCCACAACAATCCACAAAGCGCACCAACTGTGAATCACACCAGGTGTCGGTGGAAATAATAGATGGGACATGATGTTCCATTTCGAGGCTAGCTGGAAGGAACGCCTCTCTTTGCTGTACATTTAATTACCGGTTATCCCTGGGATTTGGAAGGGATTCTCGGCAGCGTCGAACAGAAGAGCGAAGCATCTTCCCAGGGCAACAATAATGAGGAGCGCTGTAATATTTGGAGATTGGAGATATTTGGAGATTGAGGGAGAAATAGCAGTATCAAGTGGCTACATTTTAGATTGCAGCATCTTTCACTCTCCCTCGCCCTCTCCTGAGCTTGCCAGTGAACTACGTTGGCCTTTGGACCCAAGCCTGGATACCTCGCCCACCTTCTTCTTCATTGGTTTATTTGAAGACGCGAGAAGTCACCCTAATTGCAGAATGTGCTGTCAGGCGGCAGATGGCAGCTAACTGGGAGCAAGACCCTTGGTCTATGTATATTCTTATATATACGAGAACTGTTCAAATAGTAGGCACACCAAATCACCTTTATTGTACTGCGATTAAACGCTTTTAATCATGTATTCATGGGCAGGATAGTAAGCTTTTAGCAATATAAAAATCATAAATCAAGCCAAATATTACACACTACACCTTTAAGTCAAGTTGAAATCTCAGATAACAAATGAAGGGCTGAACTTGCCAGGGATTTTCAATGAATCAAATGTTTCTAAAAATTTAATTTTTTATCATTTGAAAAATAACTGAGTATATGTAGGCAAAAATGCTGTATTTGTATGGTTTACATGTCCGATCATACAAAAATATTGCACGTTTTAGTCCGGGCTTAATTTTCTGAAATGAACCAATTAAGTATTTCAACCTAAGTCTGCGTTATAGGGATTTTGTTTTAGAAATCCAATAAATTCATTGTGCCAAACTCTGAAACTCTCTCAAACTGTTTTCACCACTGTCTAACCACGTTGGTTTCTTTTTAGCAGCGATAAAAGCAGAAAGCAAACCACCGAGAGCAGCCTCAAAAATAACCAATTAACCAAAAAATAGAAAACCAAGGGAATAGGGAAATGTGGATAGTGCAGTTGCACCAATTTTGTCAGATTTGAATCATTTTCACATTTGAAAAAAAAGGTACATCCGAGGAAGAGCAACCTGTTTTCATGGTGTATCAGAGGTTGCCATGTGATGCACTCTGCGGTGGTGGCAGGTGGCCACTCCCCAAAAATAAATAATTAAAAACATTACCTACACGCTACCTGACTGAAAGTGGAGAACTTGATGGTTTAGCATCTGAAGTCACGTCTACTCAAAAGCTCAAGTGCAATTTACTTCCTTCACTGTTGGGACCTTACTTTCAGCATATTATTAATTTGTGCCTTCTTCTGTGAGGGACTTTAAAGATAATGATTATCCGTCGCTGCTTTAAATACGGTAAAGACTTACCTCTTACCAAACTCGCTATGTATGATGATGCCCCACAGAGGCCCACGCCGTTGTTACATGGTGTCATCTAAGGTTGTTTGGACGAGTTCCATGACCCTCCTACGTGTGGACATTGTTGCAGTGAAAAGTTGCGACTGTGTTACAGCGAGCTAATCCTACATAAACTATGGCATTACGCACGACCGGCAGCGGCAGCACGCCTCGGCGTCGGCAGCCAATGAGGCGTGCAGGGGCTGAAAGGCTCACGCAGGAACGGCACGGTTTCTTTTGTCCGCCCCTTCCATTCTTTTTCAAAATCATTATGTAGCTACACCCATGGCGTTCCAATACTGTGTCTGGAAGCGGTGGTGCGTTGGTGAAGAGCTAATTGGTTGCTGATTGATTTTAATAGTTTATTGAAAATTTAATAAATTATTGTTGTTGTTTTTTTAAATTGATGACAATTTATTTATTCATAATTTATTTTGAATTGACTGTTTTACTTTCATTTACAATGTAAGAATAACCCCCTGATGGCCGTACGAGGAACTGTCTCTTAAGTTCTTAAGTTAAACGTTTAATTTCTTCTTCATCCCGCCAGGAATGGCCGCTGTTTGTTTTTGTTTCTTCGTCGAAGCGAATCTCGTTTTGATTAGATGATCATTTTTTATGCTTTGATGAGGTCGAAAAAACTGAATAGAATTCTTTTGGAAACGTTGAATCTTCTCTCCAGTGGAAACCCAGGAGACTGCGCTGTTAGAAAAGTGACCCAGTGAGGTGGCGGTGGAACATTTAAGCTAAGCGACGTTAGATCTATAGTTGTCACGACATTACAAGGAACTGAGCCCATGGAGGATTGATTAATCATGTCTCATGAGATGACAAGCTGGCGGTTTGGTATGGCATAACTACAGTGAGAAACTCCAGCGTTTTGGCTCTAAATCCCTTTCAAACAGAAACGGTTATTTTTGTCGCTATACTCAAGGGCCCCACAAACTGATCTGGGCGACAATTTCTTCGCCTTTTCCCGACGTCTTCTCTATGCTTTGGTTCGAAAAGACATAAACCTATAAAAGTCCTTTACTGTCATTTGGCTGGATGAGTCACGACGAGTCACATCGAAATCGCGGGATGCTCCGGCGCAAACCTTTTCAATTCTGGATCCACCTCCCTGTGTACTCCCAGACACGCACACCCACCGCTGGTATGTGGCAGCAAACAGGCCCGTTCTGTCCTGTGCACCTGACTGATCAACAAACAAGAAATAAATACCTGGGTGTTGTGTTTCCTTCTGACAGGAAAAGGTCAGGGGGAGTTCAGGTCGGGACGATGACATCTCTTGCTAATTACTTCGCTAATTAATTTCCAAACTCGCTTTGCTTGTTCCGCCCTCCAGAGGGTGCGCGCTTGGATCGTGCCCCCGTTTTGGAACGACACATTGCGCAAAGCTGTGCCACTGGATTTCAAGAAGAGAAATTAAGATTTGACACGGAGCGATTCACATTAGTCTAAACAAGCTACCAGATCATTTCTGACACATGCAAGCATTTAATAGACAGCGAAGTGTTTTTAAACTTAATAAATCTCTTGGGCATATTCATTTCTCTCTTCATGCATCATCTTCATCTGAACAGTAGTCTCACATTTGTGATATTTGACTTTCGTTTTGTGTTTTTCACTGAAATGTTTGCCGATTCTAACTTCGGGGTTGCAATTTAATTCAAATTGTTGGAGTAAGAATCCATACATTGATCGCCTTTTTTCTCTCCTTGCAGGGTTTCAGGAGCATAGCACATTCACAGCTTTGCATTCCGTAGATAGAAAAAAGTTTGTTACTTTGTTATAGCGGAAGTACAAGGAATAGAATGGGTTGTCAGTGAAGGGAGACCTGCTACTGAATACATTTTATTTCCTAAGTGTAACAGGCTAATGTAGTAATAGTGTAATAATCCAGTGTTCTGCATCAATCCGTTTAACAGAGTGAGACAGATCGTCTTTATTGTCGTTATGCATGCAGATAATGAAAATTTATTGGTATCTTTAAGGCACAATAATGAACCTACTAAATATTCAATAAAAACCAAACTACTGTCAGGCTGGGACTCAAGGCAGGACTCAGACGCAAAGATCTTTGAGAAAGCAGACTTATTCGATTCACCAATGACCCCTAAACAGAGTGACAAATCAAAGTGCTATGAACATTTCCTAACCAGGCTCTCAGAAGAAAGAGCTCAAGACTCTGAATCGTTAAAAAAAAGAACAAAAACATTCACCCCAGGAGGGGGAAAAAAGGGCTAACGATCTAGAGCTAAGAAAATAAACACAAAACACTCCGACAGGAGGAATAAGGCTGAAGACTATTGCGATGAAAAAATTAACAAACAGAAGCGCTCCGACAGGAGGAAAACCAGACCCCGAAATGTACCCAAAACATAAAACAACTCCCGCCTAAATGCGGAGGGTCTCTTTTTTTCAAAATAAAAGAGGAAATGACAGGACTAGAAAAAGCCAAGACAAGACAAGCCTCACAGAGACATACAAACATATGGCATATATGTTTGAATCTGCCAGCCTAGATAAATGTAGATTACATTTTGTACCCAAAAACTAAAAAGCCCACACTTTTTCCGAAAACATTCGGCTAGTTGCTCATTTGCAAATTATCAAATCTTGCTAGGAAGAGCCCAGACTTGTCAACTGAAAGATGCACATTGTTTCAAGTGTTAAAGAAATGTGGGCATGCAGGTACATCATCATTATTGCATTTTACTGCAGAGTGCCGTCAAATGTCTGATTTTTGGGTTTTCATACTCAATATGCAGAGGTCAAGGATCAGCACGCTCCATCAGCGTGTTTAACAAGTGCAGGCGGTCAGAGGCAGGGGCACGGTGCGGAGAGCTCTCTCAGTGCAGACAACAATAATGACAACAACAAAGAGCAGTGTGGAGCGGGGGGGGGGACCCCCTCAACCGTTTCCAAATGTCATTCCAGGCCTGGATGTAATGAGCCTCAGTGGAGAGCTGAATGCTAAGTAATTGCTGAACAGGGGAAATGGTTTGTCACCATAACTTCCCTCAGTTTCCCCAGCTTCCTCCGCTCGCGTGCATCTGCGTGATATCTGTCCTTCGCTCGTGGCATTTTCTCCCCCGTGCCTGCACGCTGCGAGGAAGCCGGCCCGCTGGGCCAGGTAGTAAATCCACGCGCTGACAAGAAACGGGGAACAAAGACCAATTTGTTTAATCCCTGCCGGTGGCTATTAAGAAACCTATTGGTGATGATTTTTTTTAAATGAGAACCATCTATTTTGTGTTGTCGGCTAAAGCCTGTAAGAACTCGTGTGCCCTGCCAGTGAACCTTGGCCCCCCATATCTACTTTGAAATGTTGAGGAAATCATAGGAAATGATATTTAGCGTAATATTGTGCTATGTTTAATTTGAGATTGAATTAGGGCTGTCAAAGTTAACGCGTTAATAACGTGTTAACTCAAGCTCCTTTTAACGGCACTCATTTTTTTAAATTAACGCCTGGTTCATACCGGAGGTGCGCGGCGATCGTTTCGGCGTCAAGCTGGACAGGAAGTCACTCAAAGAAACACAAGAGAATCCGGTTAATTTAAAAAATATATAATACCGCGATTGTCAGTATCTAGTATGAGTGTGCGAGAGAGATGAAACAAACAAACATACAAACACGCGCGTACACACACACACACACACACACACACAAGTGATGAAAGGGCACACAGTAAAATGGCCAATCTGGAACACAAGTACTTAGCAACACCTGCCACATCTGCACTGTGCGAGAGGTTATTCTCACTGTCTGGACGGAATGTATGGAGGAAGAGAGCTGCCCTTTTGTCTGTTTGAGCAACTGGCTCAGTGCAAAATTTTGTTATAAAATAAATGTTACATACAGAGTAGAGGAAAAAGTTTGCAATTGATTTGCGATTAATTGCGAGTTAACTCAGGACACTAATGCGATTAATCATGATTAAAATGTCTTAGCAACTGACAGCCCGAGATTGAATGCAACTTGGGTTCCTTTTAATCCATACCACTGTACGTCACTGGTGGGTAGTCTTTATTCAGATGGCACTGGAAAACACCTTTCGAGCTCGAGCTCTTGCCAACAGATGACGGCAAATAGTCTCGAGCTAGCTATCAAGATAGATAGACAGATCCGCAGTGCACAGTGTCCTTCATTGTTTCAGAGGTGTGAAATTGTCTCTGGAGGGAAAAGTACACATTTTAAGTCTTGTACACTAACACTCTCCAACTGTCAAAACACCAACAATCAATAAAAAAGCAATAGAAAAGCAGACTCATTTTAGTCGGTAAAATCTGTGTTTTACAATATATATATATATACATATATATATATGTATATATGTATGTGTATATATGTGTGTATATATGTGTATATATATATATGTATACATACATAACATATATATGTATATACATACATATATATGTATATATGTACATATGTATGTATATATATATATATATATTTTTTTTTTTAATTCATGCAACTAAAACACAGTCAAGTACCTAAGTAAAGCTACACCACAGTGAGTGCTGAGTTAAAGTGTGAAGTGAAGGCGGTGAGGGCTCCCTGCTAACCTGAGAAGGATTCCTGATTGTGCTCGTTTGACATTGCACAAACACAACTAGCTAAGCAATAAGAACTAAGCCAGCTATGAGCACTGTTGTTTTTAGGATTGTGCCTGTGTGTGTGTGTGTGAATGTGTATGCGTGTGCGCACATGTGTCTTGCCACCACATCTGGCCTTGTGTTGTTGGTTATTGTACAGGGTTCTGCTGCGTCTCTGCAGCTGTTGCCTCTGTATTTATGTGTGTGTGTGTGTGTGTGTTTCGGCCAGGAAGGTGCAGGTGAATGCCACGGGCTATCATAATCACAGGTCAGGGTCATTAACTCTTTGTGTGTGTGTGTGTGTGTGTGTGTGTGTGTGTGTGTGTGTGTGTGTGTGTGTGTGTGTGTGTGTGTGTGTGTGTGTGTCGGCGAGAGCCGGGGAGGGCGGCTGCTTTGAAAGGGAGCAGGTGCTGATCCGCCGTTTGAAGGCACGAGGAGAGACTGGGGAGGTGAGCGGGTTGAAGTGCGCGAGCGAAACAACCTCTCAGCATCTCAGCATAATTTGAAACTAAACAGAACTTTATGCAAAATACTTAAAAAATGATTGGCCTATGGATTGGATGGCTCAAAAGAAGAGCCTGCTTAGCTGTTAGCAGTTAGCTAACAGTATTGGTTCGGGTCCTTGTCCCTTCTTTGTGAATACCAACGTCTGCCCTTAAGTAGGCGATTTAGGCTTCCCTGGCACAACAGGCTGAAGAACTCTTTGGTACTCTAATCAATCCTGTCGTGACACCCAAATCTGTGTGAATCTAATCCCGATCCAATCCCAGAGGATCTAATGCGATGCATGTACGATTGAGATGACTGTCTGCTGTTTATTATTGCACTGCGTGTTACTTGGTACATCAGGTGTTTCTGTGCCTTATTCCATGTTTATTCGTCCAATTCCATCCTTTTCTTGAGTAGTAGGCAAACCAAAATGAGGTATCGCATCGCATCGTATCGCAACCGTATCGTATTGTCTCGTGTCGTTCCTCCACGAACCTGTAAAACATGTCTTTCTACTTTGGTTTTCTCATAGTTTAGTGTACAAACGTTACAAAAATGACAAATCTCTTCGACTTAAAGCCTTTGCGGGGTTTTGGGTTGGGGTGACATTGACAGTTTCGGCAGGTTCCCAATCAAATGAATTGAGCTCAACGCCTGTGAACTCATCTCCAAATAGCTCAGACTGATTGCAAAGCACAACCTTATGTTTATTCATTTTAAATGAATGATAACCTATACAACAAGTCTACTCGCAGACCTGAGGTACTAAAATTAATGCCATTGACATTATTTGAAGTCTGCGATCAGTCCAGTGGAGCTGCACTAGTTTAGTAACTCACGAGATTCAACATAGTAAAGCGCAAAAGACATCACTCGGATTTATTTGGGTTGAATTTTGATTGTCCCGTTTCCCTTTTCAATCCAAAATATTCCAACTGCTTTTTGATTTACGGGAATTGACCCCCCCGCAAAAAAAAATAGAAACTGTGCAGATTTAAGTGGTTCACGCAACTGATGACAAAGTACTTACATATTAAGATGGACGGATGGAAAAAAAAAAAATGATGAGGAATGATGGATATCTTTTTTATTTTATGTTCAGATTTTAAGGTCAAAGGGCAGTTTGTGGTCTGTTGATTTGTTTTGAATAAACTACTGGAACTGAGTCCAACGTAACCTCATATTTGTACCAGTCAATAAAGATGATGTAACGTCACAAAGTTATACGTTTTTAATTTTATTTTAAAAAAAAGTATATAAAGTATAAAATATATTTAAAATGAATATAGTTCAATGATGAATTTAGCTGCAACGACCATTTTGACAGTGGACGGGGTTGGACAGGGTTGGAGGGGGGCGGGGGGGTGCTCTCAGGTGAGCGACTCCGCGCAAACGTTCGATCGCTTCTTTTTTTAGCGTCAAGTCCAAGACGGCCGACCTTTGCCCTCTCCGGGCCCGTCGGGGTCAGGTGTCGGGGGTCAAATGTCGGCAGGCTGAGATGACAGTTTATTTTTAGTGCAAACAAGGCTGCTATTTAAGGCTACATAAAGAGGCTGGTCAGATAATTATACCGCCGCTTGGTCGGCTGCCATTTATCCACCCACCCCAGCGGTCAATTGCAGCCATATGTGGACAGACTAGGGGGTCTGCCCAGCCGCCGCCAACTGCGCGCGCGCGCGCGCGTGTGCGTGGGCGTGTGTGTGTCTGTGTGCGTGCCTGCGCGCCTGTGCATTCATGTCGCCTCGTGCAAAAGTACTGGAAATCCTTCCGGCGATTGTAAATGAACGCCGCCGGAGACGTTTTCGGGTTTTCGCCTTTTTCCGTACCGCTGCGACTTTCCTTACGTAACCGCGTAACCGAGGGCACGTGCGTGCGTCCGCGCGTCTGTGTGCGTGTGGTTTTTTTCTGCGTAAATGTTAGTGTCTCTCCGTTGCTCTGTTGTTAGTGCGGCTTTGGCAGAGCCTCTCTTCAATTTGGCTCCAGTGCTCAAAACAAGCTGTCCGCCCCGGCGCTGCCGTCCTGCCAACGTAGAGGGAACCGAATCAAGCCGAGTCCCCTCGGCTGTTTACTGCCGGCCCTCTCAAACCACCCAGACGCAGCGCTGACGGCGAGAGATAATACCTACTTTGATAGTGGAATTTTCCAGCGATTTTTTGAATTTGTTTTTTTTTTTTTTTTGTCCACGCGGCGCGTTAATGAAACACCAGGCTGACTCAAAAACAAACCCGGCGTGATCAGCTGACTTTTATTTTGGAGTCGGTCAGATTATTTTTGATTTTTGGTCGATTGTTGATTTTTGGTTGTAGGTCTTCAACTCATCCACTAAGCACGTCGGCGGGTGTGTTTTAGTCAAAAGCTTTTGAGCACACGTCGGCCCCTATAATTCCACTTCGAATTATCACTCCCCTTTTCCAAACTATCTGTCGTACGGTCAAAGTGGCTTTAGCACCTGCTATTTGCAGTTCCAATAAGGTAATTATTCAATATTGACATCGGACTTACGTCAAGGCGTGAACGTGGCCACACCTCGACGTGAGTCCCCAGAAGACCTGAACTGTTTTAAGACTTCGCGTCTCACACACACGCAACTGTGCCAAACATTTTGTGGTGCATTTGTTCTCGACGCTCTAAGGGACCTGCAGTACAGCGAGTGTTGTCACGACCCCCTTAGCGTGTCATGCCATTCTCCTCGGTCTCTATATCTCCTCTGTTCCGAGCAAATAGCACTGTATAGAATGCTCATCAACGTAGTCTGTTAAGATGTCATCTTAAAGGTCCAGCGTGTCTCTAAAATCTTGAAGGAATCCCAGTATATTAGGAAGCCCATCTGACAGTGCGTTTCATATTGAGTGCACTGTCAAATGGGCTTCCTTAAAAAAATGGTGGCGGAGGACAGTAGCTAGCTGGGAGCTCGTTATTGCTCTATGTATATTTTT
Source organism: Thamnaconus septentrionalis (assembly GCA_009823395.1). NCBI lineage: Eukaryota > Metazoa > Chordata > Actinopteri > Tetraodontiformes > Monacanthidae > Thamnaconus > Thamnaconus septentrionalis. The sequence continues at coordinate 4,946,608 of CM020515.1, forward strand.
AAGTCAAAGTCCTTTTAAAAGCACTCATTTTTTTTAACACGCAATTAACACCTGGTTCACAGTGAATATCTTGTAAAGTTACATATAGAGCAGGTTAAAAAATTTGCACTAAATTTGCGATTAATCGCAAATTAACTTAGGACACTAATGCGATTAATTGCGATTAAAAATATTAATAAGAAAACGCGACAGGAGAATCCTGTCACTTTTGAAATATTATGTACCGTCGACATGGCAGGACATTGAGTTCCGTCTCTTTCATCATCGTGTGCCGATAGTTCTGTTCAGCGCTCGCTACACCAGAGACGGCTGAGGACGCGCAGGGTCTTGTTTGACATGGCGTGCATGCAGTGCAAAGCTGTTTGACATCCAACAGGGAAATGTCACAACTTAGCGGCCCTTCAGTCGTCAATCTGGACCAGTCCTTGCAGGAAGAAGCTCGTGCAACTGCGGCACAGATGCCGCAATAATATCGATGCAGGCAAATGAGTGTCGAGCGACATTGTAGGTTTCTTCATCCTCGACCTGCAGCGCGTTGCAGCTGCAAGTGTCGTCTCACAAAAGTGCCACAGCTCGTATGAATAACAACTCAATCGCTTTTTTTTTTTTTTTTTGACTTTTCCACTTTTCTAACTACACATCTTTTTTCCAGACAGACACGTGAAATAAACCCCTGTACACATCTGACATGGTTAGATTTTTGTTTTGTAAAAGACAAAATGATGGAAAAAAAAACTAATTTAATGGCTTTCCCCGTAATTTCATCTCTGAAAAGTGCTGCGTCAGACGTCCATTAGGGAATTTTTACGACGAGCACTCAAAATGCCTTCGCCGTGTCACAATGCGGGGCCGTTTTTTTATTTTTCCCCCCAATATTTTTCGAGCCGTTTTACAATCTCATTCCGTTCCAGTGCCTTTGTGCCTCGCGCTGAGGCTTTTCATTTAATTATTCCTCGACAATTGGAGCTGGAGGTGTCGTGCCAAAAGGCAAAGGGCATTTTGCCCAATCGTCAAACAAACGGCTGAGTCATCCTCGCCCTCACGCCCGTCGGGAGGGAAAGTCAGGCCAGTGTTGCAGCAGACCTGACACGCTGACAGTGTAAACAAGGTTTTTTTCAGGTAGGGAGAGTGGATGGCCGCTTTTTGGCCCTCCTGATTTTAATTGAAAACTCCCGTTTATTTATTTTTTCTCGCCATATTTCTCCAGATTTCACACCTGATTTCACACTCAAGGCTGCAGAGCAACCAATATAGGCTCGCTCAAGCTCTTTGCATTTCAGTGTAAAAAAAAGCAGTTTTTTTTTTTTTTTTAAAACTTGTGTTTCTTTTTTTAATCTCTCTTTGGGAGAAATATAGGGGGACAATTATCTTTACAGTATAATGGGCACATCTGCATTTCTAAAAGAAGGAAAACATTTTCTTCAAAGCATTTCAGGCCGGAGGATTTTTGTTTTTTTCCCCGTTTCTCACGGATCCGTTGGGAAATCACTGTACGCTCCCAAATCTGTACTGCACCATGCTAAGGCTCCGTTTAGAGAAAGAGGAAGTCCGCATGGTGTGGGGGGGGGGGGATTTAAATAAAAAAGTAAAAAAAAAACCTTCTCTTGCGAGGCCACTCTGACTCAATGGCAAACGCACTGCAAGGAATAGATCGGGGCTGGTCCTTGCTAAAAAACGAGAGCCGGTCGACTTGACTGTGAATAGACGCAATGTGGAAAAGTCTTGTGATTTTGTCAAGGCATCCACCGCTGGACCTTGCAGGCTCCACACTTCTTCGCCCACTGATCCCTATCAAGCAAACAGTCGGGCCGGTGCTCAGTAGCTCGGCTTCCGCAGCAATTACCCTCTCCCCTGGGACGCTGACAGAAACTGCATAGACAGCTCGTCTGTGAAGGACTAAGTGTGTGAGTGTGTGTGTGTCTGAGGAGTAGGGCATGATGGACGCGCATGTGTGTGAATGCTTACAGTCTGCCTAAAGAGAGAGCACCTGAAAAGTGTCTCTGCTCTGTATTAAAAACCTCAAAGCGACCGTGTCAGAAAATTGAGCCTACCCACACGCACCCCAAAAAAATACCCATAATCCCTCACCAGTGCCCACATGGCGTATTTGGTTTCCAATCTCCAAACGGCCTCCTGGTATCTGAAAAATGAAAGCCGGTGCCCTCTGAGGTGCCGCGGATATTTGATTTGTCGTAATTGCGACAATAGCCTTGCTCAGTGGGCGTGGCTGGCCTGGTCGGGGAAAAACTGGCCGCGTTTGGCAATAGGCCAGATTGTCTCCGTGTGGCGAGAGTCATTGGGTCCAACCATCGGCATCCAAAAACATGTTAACGTGCGTTTTAGCCCAGTATTTAAACCCTCACCTGGAAGAGTTTTCTCCATAGGGGCGTTTAAGTCACTTTTGTTTCTTGCTTCCATTCAGTGACTCACTGAAGCTGTTTTCCCCCTTTGCTAAAATAACAAGTCCAAAAGTAAATTCAATAATTTTTAATTTTCATTTAAATATTACTTAAAAGTTATTCTCGTCATTTTTGCTTACATGTAAAAAGAAAAAAACAAGAATCTTAAATGGTCATGGAGATGCGTGGGAGGAGCCCCCCGATCAGCTGCCAGATTATCACAGAGCCACATAGAAAGACAAACAACCGTTTCGCCCCACACGCATGTTTTCGCACTGTGGGAGGAAGCCGGAGAACCCGAAGAGAACCCACGCACAAGGAGAGCATGAAAACTCCCCCAAAGAAACTCTTTAAATAATCTTTCTGTCAAACCAACAACAAAAAAAAAAAAAGCATTTATCTCCAAGAAAGATTCAGGGCTCCGTTTGCAGCCTCTTGTAAGGAGGTTCTCAAAGGGCCGAACCACTTTGTAGGTTGGGATGCCGTCATTTATCTAGGAGAGGTTTGCCTAGTGCAATCAATGGATTCTAAATTGAAATCGGATTTATAAGTCAAGACGATGTTAAAAAAAAAAGAAGGAAAAATCTTAAAATTGATTTTCCTCTTGTATGCTTTCGGGCTGTGCACCTCTTTTACAAAATGTGAATGTTTTGCACTTTGATTCGTCGTTGTTCAGGATGATAGAAAAAACTTTTATTTTGAAGCGATGTTTGGTGAGAGACAGTTAAGGTTGTCACTTTATCCACAGGGGGATTCATTTGTGTTTGGTTCTGAAGTTTTCACTTTATTCCCAAATTAAGGAATGTCATCTTTGTTTATGAAGAACCTGCTCATTTCCAAGTGAAGTTTGGTGAAAGTCTGATTCCCACTTCATTAACCCCAATGGATTCATCTTTGTTTGGTCAAGAAGACTGTAAATGTTGTCACTTCACTAAACCCAAGGAGGATTTTACAGTTGCGCATCATTCCCAATAGGGAAATCTGTTTGCTATTTTTCTTTAAAAATAAAGATACAACATTTGAAATAATTAGTTTTACCAACAAAAAAAAAAAATCAAAATTGAAAGTCGAATTTTCAGGGGGAAAAAAAATATCTGGATTTTATTTTTGTCCAAAATCGTCCAGTCCTAAGTGTGCCCCGTGTGAGGTATGCCCTATGTGCTCTGCATGACATCACAAAGGTTTGACCTCCATAACTCAGTTATGACACATGCCGTCTGAAACGTCAGTCAACAGAAGATGGACTTTCCTCATTTAGCACGACATGGGGCCCTCAACACAACATGAGCTGATGTCACGTAGCGTAATTTCACGAGGCAGGCTGCGACTCTCGCTCACAGAAGAAAAGAATTAACCCCCAGTTGTATCGTTCAGGATCTTGAGCCACAGCCAGAACCAGAACAATAGGACCGCTGCTGCGGCAGTCATATTATATGTACCGCCTAACAAGGCCGTTCAACACTGATTAAGTGTGTTTGGAATCTATACAAACCAACAAAGGCAGGTGCAATCTGTGCTCTTCTTTTTCATCTGACCTGATTTATGAGATTCTTGGGTAGAACAAAAGGGGCGGGGGGTGGGAGGGTGCATTGGAACAGTCCAGCTTGTTGTTTTTGGGTCCGGTCCAAATGTGTTGTGCCGAGGCCAGCTTCTCCCTTTCCCCTCTTTTTGATCAGTCTTTGACCGCAGGCCAGGTTTTATTCTCGCCGAGCGGCCCAGAGCATCGCCGCCGCCGCCGCCGCCTCAAACGTCTAAAAATCCGGCCGAGGAGCGAGTCAATACGTGTCCGTCATCGACCGCCGGCGCCGCCCGCTCCGCTAATTTGTTACTTTTATTTCCTCACACAAGCCGTAAAACTGGAAGCAGGTGTTAATATTTAGTGCGCGGCTAAACAGGACTGTATTTAAGGAGCCGATTGAAATTTAAACGGTCGGGGGAAACGCGGCCGTCTGGGCAGACGAGGAATCTGAAGTGAAGCCTCCCCTCAGCCTCGTCCACGCGTTAAAATGCACCGGGCTTTTTTTTTTTTTTCTCACAGCGGTTTCTGAAATCATCTCTTCCACTTGTTCTTCTGGTTTTGTTTGCTTTGTCCTGTAGACCCGTCCCGTGACGTAGCTACTCTTAATGTAGCCTCATTGTTAAAGGACTTCAAGGGCGTGGCTATTGTTTTTTTTTGTTTGTTTTTTTTTAAAGTTCCATGGAATTAAATTCTATTGCATTTTAGACTAGACTTCGTCCACAGGATCACGGACGACAACGTGACAAGTATCGGATTAGTCTGCTTGTTAGCTAATCATTGACTCGTTAGCGCATGTGTGTGTGTGTGTCTGTGTCAAGGCTCTAAGGATACGACAAAATCTGAAAAACCCAAAAGCTACTGTTGAGAAATAACCATATCGCCTGTCATTCCAGTGTTTTTCTCCCCGCCCTGCTGCTCATCATCCTTGAAATATTCCCTGAAATATATCACCACGAAATTTCGAACTGTACCGACAAGACGTCGTGAAAAAAAGGGGGTGGTGGTGGTGGTGGGTTGGGGTGGTGGTGGGGTTGGGGGGTGAAGAAATAAGTCTTTCCCAGACCCGAAGGACAGACTGACTTTGTGCAGATACGTGGTTTTTCGGGTCTGACAATGTTGGGAAGCATCTGGTAACACTTCCGTGTAATTGCTGCTAAGAAACCCTGAAGATCTGAGAGGGGAAGAAAATTCCAACATGTTTTTCCTCCGTCCCTCTCCTGCCCCGCTTGCCTCGTGTTGGAATTTCACTAGAATTTGGGCAAAAACAAAAGAGACGGGTGTGCAGAGTGTGTGTGTGTGTGTGTGTGTGTGTGTGTGTGTGTGTGTGTGTGTGTCGTTCGTTCGTAGCTTCATAAACAAGGAGGGTATGTAGATTTTGTTTTTTTCTTTGTTTTTTTTTGACTGAGAGAGAGAATTAATTTTCCAGTTTTAAAATCGTCTATGGTTATTGCGCTTGAACTCTTTGTCTGGCACTTGAAGAATGTCAAGACTGGTGATGAGAGCTCTGAGTTTTGAAATACCAACAAACAAACAAACAAACAAACAAAGACGTCTCGATGGACGAAGCATGCAAGAGAAGAAGCACTGCCGCCTCCGTGATGCTCCGCGGCCTCCGTTTCCATCTCCTGTGTGGCCACGACAGGAAGCCGCTGGGGTGTAAAACCTGCAGTCCTATTACTCAAGTGCACCAGCGACGTGCACCTCGATATGCGTGAACTTCAAAGTTTTGCCTTGTGCCTTCGGAGACGCCATTCTGCACGCCTTGGCTGCAACCAGTGGTTATTTGAGTCACTGTGGCCTTTCTACGGTCTCTAAAGCAGACAGTCTGCCCATTCACCTCTGACCCCCCGACACCAGCAAGGGTATTTCCCTCCACACAACTGGCCCTTGCAGGATATTTTCCTTTTTTGGGATCGTTCTCTGGAAACCCTAGAGATGGTCGATCATGGTAGATCATGCCGGAAGAGTGTTGAGTCACTGCCGTGTGATTGGCTGATTAAGTATTTGCGTTAACTGCACAATGAACATTGTACTTGCTGGTACTGGCCGGCGAGTATGAAAATGATCAATACCCTAAATACAAAAAGTCAACAATCTTTGTGTTTTTTAATGAGCGATACATATTATTTCTCTTTGGTTCGAAAAAAAAAAAAAAAAAAAGGTTAAATGTTTGGGATCTTATATGAACTTTTAAACATCAGGATGCTGTGAAAAACTATTTAAGACATTGACTGTTTTTATACCTGCCCTGAGAGTCAGTGCCGCTACCCTGCAAAGATCATCAATGACAGAAGGAGTTCAAAATCAGGTACTTCGGTCAATGTGTCGAAAACGCATGGTACACTTATTGGCACCTTATTTTTGTCAAAAGATAAACAAGTATGGGGCTCAGATCAGAAAAATCAACTTTTGCGTCTTGATAATCGGTACTAAAAAATGTACATGATACGGAACTTACGGAAAAGAAAGATGGATTGTTGTCGAAGGAACAAAAAATGGTGCTGTTTGGCACCTTGCCATTAAAATAGATCAGAAACGACACTGACTATTTTTTATTATTACATATGTGTGTGTGTACATATATATATATATAATATATATATATATATATATATATATGTACATTATATATGTACATTATATATACATATATAAATATATATATGTATCTATGTATACATATATGTATATATACATATATACATATATATATATATATATATATATATATATATATATATATATATATATATATGTACACATATATTTACACTTATATATACACACACAGCCTGGACATGTTAGGACTGGGATTATAATTAGATACGAATATTATATTATTACCTGGGCAGTATGGTAACAAATATTCAACTATTGTTGATGTACTATACAAACTCATATTTGCTGCAGTGACATTACTGTATGCGTGGTCTATACAAAGTGATGGTCTGACAGCAGCCTCGAGTCATTGAAAAAAAATTCAAGGAATTTAGTGCCGAATTCACCAAAAACAAACCACACAAAATACTGCACTAAGCTCCCACTTTCACCACTGATCCAACTCATGGCTTTAAACGCAAAACGCTGCGGGTGAAATGAAACACAAGGCCAGCCATTCGTCTTTTAAGGAACTTTTGTTCCCAATTATGCAGCGTTTCCACTACTTTGACGAGTAATTTTGCTGAAAGATATCAAAGTTTAATTCAATCTGTCAACCAGAATGAATTTTTTTTTTTTTCTTCAGCTGTTGGAAACCTGTTTCACATGTTCGTTCTGAGAGAGTAAGGAGAAACAGTAAATCAAAAAACGCAGCGCTCGTTATGCCTCCCTTAAATTTGGGGAAATAAAACCGTCGCCCCGCATGACTGTCAAACCCTTCTGTTTGTCCAAGTGACAGCCGCGAGACAAAATGGAACAAAAAAAAAAAAATTCTAAAATATATGGACAGAGGAAACCATGTTATACAGAATCATTTTGTGGCAATATAATTGAATTATACTGTCGTCTGATGTGATGTTACCTTCACTTGTACATGTATGCATGTGTTCCTTTGCATGTAATTTCATAATTGGCTCTTTCTGCTATACTGTCAAAGGTTTACATGTGATACATTTACCATTTAGGGCAAACTATACATTATGAACCCCTTTACCTTTGTACAGTAGACACACTGTAACTTCAATGTAAGACAAAATATACAAATTACATGTAAAAATAAAATGCAGTCGCGGCACCGTGTGTGTGTGTGTGTGTTGTTGTCATCCCGCAGAACTTTGCCTGCTCGGCTAAAATACCATGTTTTCAGGGCGATATGGGAGTTTGTTTACTGGCCAGTAAAATATACTGTGCCTGGACCTGATGGCCTGTTTACATCTCAATCTGCAGCACAGTGGCATTTTAATCAGCAGATCACATAGTGGGACCTGCAGACTAGACCTGTTTTCAGCACACACACACACACACACACACACACACACACACACACACACGTACGTACAGCCCGCCATCACCAAAATAAATACTTTATGCCCACACGTAACCGCACATCGCCAACGCACCCAACCACACCAATGAGCCCACCCTGTCTCTGCGCTCAAACGCACCAATCCAAGTGGCTCTAATTTGGCGTTTCAAGTCCCTGTGTGGCACCAGGGGTGGCAGGGTGGCACCGTTGTGGATTTGTGGGTGTCTACGCTGGCAGGGAGGCATGTGCCCACAGGCTCCCAGCCAGCCTTCAAAGCTGCATCTTGTTTTATTTGGTTGCGAAAAGGGAAAAAAAGAAAAAGAAAAAGGGGAAAGAACGAGAGAAAATAAATTTATACGCCGCCGCTTCTGCCGAGGAATTGTTGCGAAGCTGTTTTGTTGATGATGCTGGAATGTGTGCGTGTGTCTGTGTGTGTGTGTGTGTGACCCCTTTGTTGGCAGAGTCAGAGGTAAATAAAAAGCCCTCTGTGATGAAAAGTTGATGATAGTGAAGGAAGGTGACGCTGCCGGTGGCGGTGGCGTGTTGACTGAGCGGAGTTGACGACTTCACTTCAAGTCACAGGACGGTAGGGCGAAATCACTCAGGAAAAATGCGACCAGTATTGTGAACTGTGAGAAGTTGCCGCGATGCTAACGATGATAACAAACGTGACCCATCCCACGCCTCGGAGACACCCGGCGTTGTGACTCTTGTTTCCGACCCAAAGCGGCACCAGCACGGATCGATAGCAAAGGCAAATGTCACGGAACAACAACTACCCTCCAGCCCCCGCTCGCCGCCCGGTTCAGTGTCGTTGTGCCTCCTAGTGAAGATGGAGCCGCGACGTTTAGCGTCGCTGCAGCGCTGACGGACGGAACACAAACTCGCTGCTGCCGGCGTAATCAGAGATGCCGTGGAGCTCTAATTCAGTCTGCCCCTCTCGCCCTCAGAGGGATGATGGAGCAGAGTTGGGCTGTGATTAGGGTGGCCACCCACACGGGCGGCTGAAAGGCACACAAACAGGCGGACAGGTAGAAAACAAGGAATGGCTTTTTTTGTTGTTTCCCTAACAGCACAAAAGCAGTGTAACTTTCAAATTCCACCTGGAATGTGATTTCTTTTTTTTTTGCCTTCTTCGCCCTGCAATGAATTGCCAAAACGTTGAGTTCTGAGGCTAGGTAAAGCAATTGTGGTGTAAATGAAATGGTGTGATTCACTGGCTATTCATGCAAATGACGGGAAATAGAAAAAAGCCCTCCTGGCCTCCAGGAATACCAAAATCACAAAATTCCACGGCGCTGATATCGATGGTGCGCATGATATGTGCCATTAACAAACACCAGCTCCACCCAAATCCTCAGTATGCATCAAGCCAATCTTCACGTGCGGCATAATGCTCATAAAATATGCTTCAAGTCGCTCTGAGCACCACCAACATCCAATGTTTTTCCAGGCTTTTAACTTTTACATATGGTTACATAATCTCTATATGTGTGATTCTAAAAATATATATATATATATATATATATATATATATATATATATATATATATATATATATATATATATATATATATATAATAATCACACATTTTAATCAGCTTTCAATCAATTTAATTGTGTGATACTGACTCTTTTATTATTAATATTTACATCTTCTCATAATAGTGCTATTCTGTGGCTTGGAGCATAATGATGACTTTGTGGGGTTTGCATATTTCAAAGGCCATTTAAAAAACAAAACAAACTGCAACCTCTTCAGTATACGTAATAAAAATATCAAATCATTTTTTGCCTCCACTGTAAATCCCTGTGAAAATCAAGATAACACAAAGTCCAGTCAGCTTCAGAAGTAGTTGCCTTTGTGGCGTCACTTGGCAGTTTGTTGGTTAGTTAGCTCCAAATTTACTGCACATGTAAAAACTGAGATTTAGACTGTGTCAGTCTATCAGACTCAAACCGAAGTGGACAATGCGCAGTGGTTGCAATACTGCATTGCGACGGCATTGTGGATTCCAGCAGAGCCTTGGCGTAATTTCAAATCATGCAAATGTCCCCGTGAGTCTCGCTGTGTTTAGTTGGGTGAGTGCCGACAGCTCGACTCAGCGTCTCAAGTTGGACAACGCTGGTGAGTGAAAGGCAGTGACCTTCTTTTTCTCTTTTACTTACAAAACAGTCATGCTAGTAAGTAGGGATGGGAGATATGGACTAAAAATTTTATCACGATAATTTCTGGCATTCATTGGCATTATGGTGATAAAAAAGTGACGATAAAAAAACACAAAGCCTGAAAAGGTCAATGCTAAGATTGACTCGGAGTCGTGCCAGTAAAAGTTCGCTAACATTTGTGCGTTTCCTGCCTCAACATCCCGGTCCGCCGACCCGAAAGAAAATAAATAAAAAGTGTAACTGGATGTTTGCAAATCGTTTTCGTGGTGTGTATTTTCACGATCAATCCTCGTACACACGGTGGGTACGCTGTCAGCCCCGTGCTTGCTATTGTGCTGCACACGATCTGCCGGCTGCCGGCAGCAAGTGGTTGCGCACGTAATTACGTCATCAACAGGAGTTTATCGTTATTACCGCGACGTGACATATTCTTACCGTGGTGAATCCTTTTTGACGATATATCGCAAACGCTGATATATTGCCCATCCTCACTAGTAAGTGGAAAGCGCTGCGTTCTCTGCGACAGATATGACTGAAAAGGGTCATTCAACTGTTTCTGGATCGAGTCGAACAAGTAGAGACAGACGGCTGCAGGCTCACAGGACCGATCAAAAAAACAAAAAAAACAAAAAACAAATATCCCCCTGCTGGAGAGACGCGGCGAAGGTTTGGCAGCAGAGGATGAGATAAACTGCTATTGTTTAGATGATGTAAAACAACACGAGAGGCTGCTATTACACGTCACGCCTCCTTGCTCGCAGAGCACTCATTTCGGAGTCGCACACCGAGGAGGAGTTGTGCCACTGTGTTTCACTCCGTGTAAATAAACCATGAGGGGACTGCAGAGAACGCTGTGGCGCGTGTTTCTGCAAGAAAAAAAATAAAAATAAATTGGGGGTGGCGAACCAGAAATTAAAGAGACCAAGAAATTAAAAAGACACAATGATGGGATGTGGATGTCAAACAAACATCTGATGGCCATGGGGGGGGTGGGGGGGTTTAGAGGGGTTAGTCGCCCCGTGGACCCCCAGTTCTTTCAACTAGTTTGGTGATTTTTGCCTCGCGACTCTGTATTTATTCCACAGTAAAAAGAAGAAAAAAAAGGCCGACATTTTATTTGTGCGGAGCATTCCTCGTGTTCGAGGAATACGTGCTCCTTTAAGTGCTCGTTTTATTTTGTTAATTTGCAGAAATTGAAAAAAGTGACACTGGAGTGATGCCAGTGTGACTATTGTGGATGGCGGTGGTGTTGAGAAGCATGTATTGTTATATTAGTATATTATCGTGTTTATTGTTGTACTTCTTTTGACAGGATTTATCAAATACAAAAAAGTTTGAGGAGTATGTTGGTTTTGTGTATGTGTGTATGTGTGGTGTTATTCAGTTTTGATACTTCTATTTTTTTAGGTGGGGGGGGGTTTCCCAGCAATCTTTCGAATGGGTGTGTGTCCCAGTGTTGTCGTCTCATCAGCACTGTTGGGGTTTCCTGCTTTTAGGAGAAAAAGCTAACGTGAGAGACAGCGGCTCATTTTATAGCCAACACTTAAAGTCACGTAAATCCCCCTCTCTTCCCCATTGTGACGCCCGCTTTGAACGCCAGCAAGTCATCTTTGCCACTCCTTCGCGCCGGCATGTGTGCATGCAAGTCGCTGGCATCTCAGCGGCGATTTAACATTTTATCCTAATGAAGTTGCCGCCGCGCAGACCGCTTAAGTATGAATTCATTCGCAGTACATGCGATACAGATGCTGTAACCCGGATGCTGCGAAAGCTGTCAAGGAACACTCCAACCACTTCTGCAACATTTACATTCATTAAAACTTTGTAACATATTTTGTAAAAAAAAAATTTTTTTTTGATCTATAGCCTGTCAGTGAACTCCACATAAGTGAACAACTTAAAGCCTTAATTTGTTTGTTTGTTTGCTCCACTTTTCACACAGCGGCTGCTCAAACTCAGCAATCTGGAAAGCGGCCCTGTGTGACATCATAAAGGACACGGTTGTGCGGAAGGGCCAACGGAGCGTCAGCTTTAGCAGAACGTTCTTTTTTTTTTATTTGAGGAGGCTTTGGAGTGACATGCTGTTTTCTGGAGACACTGAAGAGTTCTGGGGGATAATTAATCGTGTGATCCGTGGGACAGAAAAAAAAAAAATACATGGTTGTACAACCACTAAGGTTACGTGACGACTGTCAACTCTATAGTCGTGCTTATGTCACAAAGACGAGGCTTAGCTGTTTTGTTTCAACTGTCAACATTACAGATTTTCGCTGTAGTTTCAATCATGCAATTTCAACGTGATGAAAGTAATTTAGTGGCTGTATTTGCGGAAACTCCTGACGGTCGTACAGTAACGTGACAGGATGGGCTGCTCGACCGGCTATAGCTGCAGCACAAGTCGTATTCGGCGGACCGCAAACGATTAAATTCAATCGCTCAAACATGTAAAACACAGCACATGTTGTCTCCCTCGAGTTAAAAAAATAAATAAATAAATTAAAAATTAAAAATTAAAACATAGTTGCGGGCCAACTTCCAGCCACATCCCTCCTCCAGAGTCTTTGTCCCCTCCATTAATCACAGGAACACTTAGCTACTCACGAGCTTGTAATTTGTCGAAAATTAAAACAACCGGGACAATTCACGTGTTCGAGCAGGAACAATGACTTGCGGTCCTGCTTGGCCCCTAAAAAAAAAGACCGGCCTAATTAAATCAAGATTGCCGGCGATTAAAAAAAAAAAAAAAAAAAAAAAAAAATGTACCGGATGTGTTGTTTGAAAGGCCCGTTTTCCGCACCGCAAAGCTCGATGACGAATATTCACCAGGCGCAGTGTCACACTGTCACGTCTCCAGGTATTTTCAAGGGCGATACCTGATTCGCACGCACGCGTACGCTCACACGCGCGCACACAGTGCGGTGTCTACTGCCCTCTATTGTTCTCACGATGAATTGTCCTGACTGAAATTGTACAGCAGGGGCGTCAAATACGCGGTGGGCCAAAATTTAAACCTTGGATAAAGTGGCGGGGCAACATTCATATGTATTGGGAAAAAAAAAAATCTTTTTAATATGGACGCAAACAAGTTTTGCTTCAGTCTGAATTTGGAACAAGCAAAGTTTAATACTATTCAATACATAACTTCTTATTGCACGCATGCAAAATCGAATTTCAAATTTGAAAAAACTCATCAAAATTTAAGAAATTTGTCTCTTTTTATTTGCAGTAACAGTAACCTTTTTCACAGGCTAATAACAAATTTAAAAATGAAATAAGAACAATAAACCAATTAAGTCATAATAATATCCTTCAATGAACGTCCTTGTCCTGATTAACGTGCCAAACTATGAGCAGAGCATTCTGGGTTTTATAGTGGCAGAGGTACAAGTGCTGTCTACGCAGCTCTAGTAGTGATTGTGTATTGTCTCACTGGCCAAATATAATGACACTGCGGGCAAAATTTGGCCACCTATGCCACCTATGGTCTAGTATAAAAGAGATCATGATAGCGTGCAAAGTTGACATTATCTTTACATTATCAATACTTTGCACCGATGTGTCTCTGTGAACACAGTGAACACAGTGAACTCCCCAGATAGGTATGAGCTCCACCTCATGCCCTGTTTTATTTGTCCCCTTCCAACATGCGAAAGATGCAACAAAAACCCCTAGCAGGAGGCTGCTCCTTGCAGTGTGGGGATGTAAAACAAGGATTCAAAAAAAAAAAAAAAAAAAAACACGCATAAGCACAAGTTCACAGGGGTTTTCCAAATGGTGTGTGAAGGCACCCTTGGTGTGCCTGCAGGCCGGGCTGGGTGTGCCTCGGGAGTTTCTGACACCCATAAGGTATTCGTGACACAGACAACCATGACCACAAACAGGTCGAACGAACGAGTGTCTTGGTCCTTGTTGTCTTTTTGCGCAAATTTGTTTTCAATTTAAATGGCAAAATCTTGCGGAGCCATTATGGAGGACTTTGAACGTGAACAAAGTGTGTAGAACAAATAGTGAGAGACATTTTGCACATTTATATTTTAAAAACTAAACTAAACAAATCCCAATTGTTGTTGATGTTTTTAACAGTAACTTTAAATCTATAAGTTAACTAAAATATATAAACAGCAACTGAAAACTTGGCAATAACAACTGTGACAAAATCAATTAAGAATGTTCAAAAAAAAGAAATGGGTTGACTAGCACTATAACTGAACCAAAGTGTAGAGTATTTAAACTCAGCGCTGCAGAGAGATGCTGTCCTAAACCACACTTCATTCATTGCAAGCGCTATTAGTCTCTTTAAATGTGCTTCAGTTTTCTTTTGGCAAACCCAACTGTGTTATTTAGACGGTGGTGTAACTAAGTTACAGGATCACTTACTTCATTCAGTGCAAGCAGACTACACTGGAATGATGACAGATTTCAAATCATTTCACATAACAAAACATTGTGACACTGATCACCTCTGACATGGTGCCATTATGTTGCCAGCAGAATAACAAGATTTGATGTCAGTCGTGTTTTTTGTTTTCATTTCAATTCAATTCAGTTCACGTCTGATTGTTAAGAAAGTCATTGTAAACCCAAAATATGCAACGAGTAGGAGTGAATGAAATGATGCTGTGAAAAACAAAACCATACAAGCAGTGTTGTCTTGTTGTACCATTCTTAATGATAATATTTGCAGGGACTCGAATGATGAAACAGAAGCCTCTGAGAAAGTCATTTGTTCTAAAAAAAGAATATTAATAGAAAAAAAGATTGTTCGCGGCTCTCTAAAAAGGCCTTTGCAGCGTCAATGAGCTGTCCGTCCTTTTATCCCCGAGGAGGAATGGAGGGAGGAATGTTTTCCCGTTGCACAAAAACCTTTGATCTCAAATCCCTCTAATCACTTCCTGAAGATTATACAGTACGTGCACCTCCGCACTGCCCTCACTGAGTGTGTGTTTGTATGTGTGTGCTTGCCTCGGGGCACCGGGGCAGATGTAGTCCTCTGGCCCGCCTGATGACAGACAGAGATAGGGAAGGAACAGAGACAGGGTCGTGATGTCATCACACTGTGGTAACCAAGCCGAGTTAAAAATAAGTTTCAGCCTGAAGTGCAAGCCCTGACCAATGTGTTTACACTGAGTAAATAAACAGATGTGCCTGATCTTATTGTCAGGTTCAGCATGGTTATGGCCTTTTCAGATAGCCAATTCATCCCTGGAGCTAAAATGCTTTTATTTTGAAGGATGAACAGCAATTATTATAAATATGTATTTCTTTATATTATTTAATCAATCCACTAGCAAAGAAGTGCAAACGCTGTGTATTGTAGACAACAAATTACTTGACTCACTGTATAATGAGAAATAAAAAAAGATATTAAACTTATATCATTTTAACAGAATATAACAATAACACTGTGGTCCTCTCAGGTTTTTGAAGCGGAAAACCAAAAATCGTGATTACATAACTGTCTTTTAAAGAAACAGCATCAGATGTGGAACAGATAAATTCTCACTCCCGCGTTTCCAAGTTTGTCCTCAACATCTGTGACACGTCACCAACACGGCCCACTAAATTAATCTGAGACAAGTGCGACTTCTTGTGGTAAAGCATTGGTACTACATCCTCGTGAGTCAAGAGCCACGTCTCAAGCCAAACTCATTTGTCTTGTTGAACTACAAACAGCAATCAAGTTTTGTTTCTGTTTTTGAAACACAGATTTATTTTCCTTTGATTAAAAAATGTCTTAGTCTTTTACCTCCATCAAACATTGTCCTCGTCCCCTCCCTCACACAAAATCAATTATCTTATTTCTACCCACGTATTCAGAGCACCTCCTCTCTATATGCTCTTTGGCTTTATATCAAATCATCCATCGTGGTCTGTCCCTTCAATGGGCTCATTTCTGATCCTATCCGTCCCACTCGCTCCCAAAAGGAAGCGCAATATCCCACAACAGGAAGTACCTTTGTAGTGCTGGTTATCAATGATGTCAGGTGTAGATCTAAAAGCACAACTTTTTGTGTGTCAGATATATTTGCCTCTACTGACACAGCTACCTAAACTGCTGGTCTTTAGGAATTGGGAAACCAGATATTAGACTGTGTTGACCCCAAAGCTGGCCCTGCAATGGGAACTTTTTCTCTCTCCATCAATAATATCCTGTGTACTTCAGCAACTGGCAAAGAAAGTCACACAAGAATGCAATGAGTGAAGCTTAGACAGATCCACAGCTGTGACACATGTTGTTTGGTGTGGACTTGTCGCAGTCCTATCTATGTATGTATGTATGTATCTATCTATCTATCTATCTATCTATCATTTTACTAGTTCACATTACTAATACATATGTGTATGTTTTATTACTAAAGATATAGGATTTATGGAAGAATTCAGTCATTTTTAGGCTCTATATGACAACTTTTTTGCACATAACTACAGATGTGAGGTGTTTTGTGGCACTGTCCAAAATGTTATTGGGAGGTATTGGATTTGGTGGTATTGGGTTTCCATGAACGCATAGAATAATGAGGTTTCATGTTTGTTATATTGGCTCTTTTGATTTCAGGTGGGGGAAAAAAACGTAAAAATAGAATTATTTGTTCCGTGAATGCAAGAGGACCACGGCCTCCAGGGAGGTGGACAGCCGAAACAAAGGTCACTGGGGGTTGTGGGTAGTGCAGTTTATTTTGGAAAGCGCTAGAAAATACCATATTTTGTCAGTAAAGCTAGGTGGGTTTTCTGCCTTTATGTGTCTTCTACGGGGAAAATGCCACATGACTTGTCAATTTCAAAACTAAAAAAAAAAGAGAATAAACAAAAAATAAAAATTGAATTTGACAATCTAATCGAATACATTATGAAAGGTTATTTTGTTTTGTTTTGTTTTACTGCTGCCTACTACCCTACGGCCACACATAACTCGCTAATTGAAATAGTGTTCGATAACTGTGACACTTGGAGAAACAAGTGAATATGAAAAAGGAAAGGACCCTATGTTCGTTCAGCTCACAGCACCACCCGCCCCCCACCTCGTGTCTGATGAAATGTGAGAAGTGCTAACGCAGCAGCGGCAGCGGCGGCGCGCCACTGAATCAAACTAGTGGCAGCTGCCAGCACTAGCAGCCTGCTGGCTGGGCTGCTGCCCCACCGCCTCGGCACTCATTCCCGGCCACGGAAAACACTGTCAGCACCCGACTCATGGCTAAGTTAAACTGCAGCTCTTCCGGTTGTCGGGCCGTCGTGATGGCAGGAAAGTACCTCTCGAGTCCCGCTGGGCCGGCGCTGGGTCGGGGGAGCCCGGGCCAGCGGCAGCACCGAGGGATGTTGGGTCGCCAGCGCCGCGGTCTGAGCTCCGAAGCGGCCGGCGCCGGGGGCAAGAACGCGGCCTTGAGTCAGCTGGAGCCGCTCGGCTGCCTGTCCGCGTCAGACCGACAGACCGACAGACTGGCCAACCGCAATTTGATTTACCGGGACGTGAGGGCTTTCCTCAGCGAGGTCGGCGGAGACCCCCGGGAGGCTCGGTACTGGCTCACTCAGTTCCAGAGGGCGACGGCCACCCAGTCCCCCGCTTTCGCTGTGCTGGAGGTGAGACTACGCTTTTGCAAGTAAAAAAAAAAAAACATTAACAAAAAAAAAAAAAAAAGACCCGGGGGAGGACAAGTTGCCAAGCTTCTTTTTTTTTTTTTTTTTTTTTTAAATGTATTTTTAATTTATTTTTTTTAAGAGTAAAAGCCTGTTGCTTTTCTACATAGCAATTTACACAGTTACTACAAGCTACCACGGCTGCAAGGTGTTCCATCAACTTCTGCTGTGCATATACTTGATGGAAAATAAATAACATTTCGTAGTGAAATCGTAAAGCTAAAGCAAAGCAAGAGGTTATTTCAGTACTGTGTATATGTCAGGGGTTGCTTTGTGACAGCGTTTGACATTTAAATGAGCCTTTAAAGGTACAGTGTGTGAAATTCTGCCATCTAGTGGTCAGATTTTAGATTGCAGCACTCACAGTGGCCTACGCACACAACCCTGGATACCTCGTCCACCTTCTTCTTTGGTTTATTTGTAGACGCGTGCGTACAGCATTCACCCTCAATACGAAAAACGATCTCAGGCGGGCTGGATTGTCCACACTGACGGCCTTAAAAATATGGCTCTGTGTACCATTGCTCTGTGTATATTCTCTCATATATGTACATATATATATATATATATATATATATATATATATATATATATATATATATATATATATATATATATATATATATATATATATATATATATATATATATATATATATATATATATATATATATATATATATATATATATATATATATATATATATATATATATATATATATATATATATATATATATATATATATATATATATATATATATATATATATATATATATATATATATGTATATATATATATATATATGTATATATATATATATATGTATATATATATATATATATATATATATATATATATATATATATATATATATATATATGTGTGTGTGTGTGTGTGTGTGTGTGTAGTAATGCGAGTATACCCTTTTATTATTGTATTTCTGTAGTTTTACCAATATAAAAATCATAAATCAAGCCAAATTCTACACACTGGCCCTTTAACTCAAATCTAGACAAACTTTCATTTACTGTAAACCATTTCAACATGAAAACCTGAAAAACAAAGGACACATAGGTCGAAATCCCTGACAAACTCTGAAAGTGGAATACTGTACACTTGATGTCATAAGCTTTCTTCTCCAAAGACGCGCACCTCTTTTCAGATCTCCACTTGTTGTTTTCCCTTCTTTGTCTGCGACCGTCCCTTCCTCTTGCAGGTGGACAGCTCCGTGTTTGAGAGCAGAGGCCTGGTACAGAGACTTGCCTTCGGGCTCTCTTTCCTGCAGCGGATGGATATGAAGCCCGTGGTGGTCATGGGCTGGTCAGAGTACGAGGACACGGAGCCAAATAAGCCGGTAGTTGGGTCTCGGTGCACGCAAGGGCTGGTGGCTCGGAGTCAGCAGCTCACAGAGGCTCTGCAGCAGCATTCTGCCTCCGTGCTGCCACTCTTTTCAGCAGAGTCCTTCCTCCTGCTGCAGGATGCCCCGAGTGGAACCAGGTGATCAACACACACGCACCGCGTCTCCACTGAGGACATTCACGGCGACTTCAGACTGTATTTGTTGGTTTGACAATAGGGTTAGATTTCATCTCAGTGACACTGGTGCGGTGCCAGTAGTTTTTGTACACCCGTAAAAGTTTCACCAAATCCCAAATATTGTTGTCAACACAAACCAATAATTTAAAAAATTGTTGTTTATTGTCAGTAAGACAGAGTAAGAAAATCACATTCCTTGTAAGGGGGTATACAGTTCCACCACTGAATGCGTTGGTAGGGAGATGTCTGTTGAAAGACGATACTATACATTACATTACATTACGAGACATACAAACATGAATCGGATTTAGATTGGATACAGTCGTAGTTTTTGAAGTTACAACGTCTTGCCTGTGAAAACACAACCACAGCGAAAGCAAGACTAAAACGCCAAAGCTGTCAAAAGCCACATGGTGTCATATGGCGTGATGGTGGACTGCACTTTTGGCTTCTTTAGCCTACAAGCTCGTCACAGGAATGCTTAATGTATGTAACGACACCCTTGGGAGTTTAACCACTGCTGCCCATCCCCTTCGACATCAGAACAGAAAGACCCGTAACATTAGAGCTTGAATTCTTGTCTCATCCAGTTTGGTGGCGGAAAGGTTATTTCAGCTCGTGACGTGGACCTGAGAAGCACTCTCTGGTCCCTTTATAAATATCCAGTTAACTCCCCCGTGGTTTATTTGTGGTGCGAAAGCAAAGTCTACTATGAGCCAAAGGTGAAGAAGTGTACCAAAAGCACACAAAACGTACAAGTATGCATGAAAAGACAGAATTTTTTGAAGCCAAAAAAAAGTGGCAATTTGTCCCGAAAAAACAAAGCTCTTATGAAAATACGGTCAGTTCAGTTCAGGGGATAAAATATCACAGTTTGCAGTTCTTGTTCTGCTTCCACAATCCCTCATGTTAGCGTGTGCTGAAACAACTTTTCGTGCATTTGGCTGACTCATGACTTCCTAGTGTGTCACCTCCCATTTCAGGAACTACCTAGAAGACCTTCAGTCTTCCAAGAAACTGATGTGTGTGTCTCTCCTTCCTCTTCCCTTTCAACCCCCCCACCCCCACCCCAAACCCCATCCACTCCTCTGCAGTGCGCCACCGTGTGTCACTGTGGACATTAGCCTCCTCCAGTGGAGCCTGGACTGTGGGACAATCCCACTGGTTTGCCCGGTGGGGCGAGATAGCCGAGGCTGCTCAGTCGCGTTGGATTCCACCGAGGTGACGGCGGCCATATCCCGAGCGCTGCAGCCTCACAAAGTCATGTTCCTCAACAACTTGGGTGGCCTGCGCAGCCAGGAGCACAAGGCACGGCAAAAAGACGTTTGAGTCACTCAACTGATTCCTCTCCAAACAAAAAAATTGTCCACTGGCGACTAACGATTAGTTTGCGTGTCATTGCAGGTGCTGGCCACGGTGTCGCTGCCGAGCAGCCTGCCCAGTCTGTGCATGGCGGCGTGGCTCAGTGTGACGGAGCGACGCCGGGTGAACGTCATAGCAAGGCTGCTCAACCAGCTGCCCACCGAGTCCACTGCGGTGATCACATCGGCTGACACGCTGCTCACAGAGCTCTTCAGCCACAGAGGTGAAGGCGGCCGTCAAAGCGGGAGGAGGAGGAGGGCTATTTTTAAGTGCAACCTAAGAGGTTGTGTGTGTGCGTGTGTGTGTAAGGCACCGAGAATCCAATATGGCGGCCCATTCATTTGAATGGAGTTGCGAAGACAGCGCATACGGTGGAAAAGTTTTTGGCTTCCGCATTATGCGGCCCCATTTAGCGTGTAGCGCAGAATAGTGTCACTTCCCATCATGCCTCAGTAACTCACGCGATGTATCAGGACACGTCGGCCAATCACAACGAGCTGAGACACAGCAGCGCATACGATGCTGTGACCTCATAGTGGGAATAAACTCTTTTTTTCTGGCCTTTATAGATAATTTTTTTGAAAGGTTTAGAGTCTAGGATTTAAAAATCTGCAACAGAATTTTTTTTCTTCTGAACTACATTACAGGTCGCAGTTGTCCTGTCAGCCATTTTGCATGCATTTATTTTTGTGTTGCGGTCGATTGGGAAAAAATGCTTTTTGGGCCTTGTGGGATTTTTTACTGCAATACCAAAAGTGGCCACTGGAAGAAAATCGCTGTGCCGCCAAATTGCCAGTCCGGTATCTAGTTCTCATAATACTTCCATTGTGTATGTGTGTGTGCTTGTAATGAGAAGCGGGGCTTAACATCCCAACACTAAAGTGATACTTGATGATTTAATTCTCTTTGCACGCTCTTCTAGGCTCCGGAACTCTTTTCAAAAACGGAGACCCCATACACCGGTAGGTTCTCGTCACTGACGCTCGCGTGGGTGTACGCTTGTCCATTTTTGCCTCTATCAAACCAGTTTGTTGTCTGATGTGTGTGTGAGCGCAGGTACAGCTCTCTGGATGAGATCGATGTTGAGCGTCTCCTGGCCCTCATCAACAAGTCCTTTGACCGAATGCTCTGCCAAGACTACATCGACTCCCTCCAAGGACGCCTGCATTCCATCTACCTCTCTGAAGGGTAAAGACCCTTGTGTATGCGAAACATATACCTTGACCAAGTTACGCAGAGGGTGTGTTCTTGGTTTTATTAACTTTTTTTTTTGCGAAATATTAATATAATACATTTTTTATAAAGTACAATTGTACTTTGTATGTGTCTCCGTTGAAGGCGTTTTGGGCACAAGCTTCGTAATTCTGTCTATTTGTCTTCTTCGTAATTCTAATGAAATCTCATCTTGCGAGACTTTCATATATATATATATATATATATATATATATATATATATATATATACACACACACATATATACACATATGTATACATGTGTGCGATCATCATATGTGTTTTTTTGTATCATATGGAAAGCCAGCCACATTGTTCAGTGTCTCCGAATTTGTCCTGACACGGAGGTGGAATGAGGGCTTTTAGTTTTTACGACTGTTAGCCACATTTGTACCCATACGCATACAGTAGCCTACATTTGTAGTTCACAGGAGCACCAAAGATAAATGTAGACGTAATACCAAGTGGGGCATCCTTGCAGTTGCAGGTCAAAACCTCATCCAACAAGCGTCTCTCCTAAACCTCTATTTGACCAGGAAAAAACGTAAAGGAACAAATTGTCATTTCTAAAACGTGATGCCAGATTACTGAGTCAGGCACTGTGTAAACTTCACAGTGGGGAGAGGCTTTCATCAGACGCAAGTGGCAGAAAGACGTGTGACTGCGTCTCTCTTGTCTCTCTGCCTTTCCAGCTACAGTGCGGTTGCGATCATCACCATGGAGCCGGTGAACAACGGCACCCCCTATCTTGACAAGTTTGTGGTGAGCAGCAGTAAACAGGGTCAGGGCACCAGTCACATCCTGTGGGAATGTATCAGACAAGATCTGGGGAAGTTGTTCTGGAGGTCCAGAGCCACCAACAGGATCAACCCCTGGTAAGCATGACTTTCTGACAATCTTGTGAGAGCTATGGTTAAGAGCTGTGCTTCAGAAAAATACTAAAAAATAATTAAACTCAATACACTCAATAAACTGAGCAAAGTAAATGAAATTCATTCCAATAATAAAGGGTTGCTTTTTAAGAAAGGTACGCCAAAGGGAGCCTTTATTCAACTAAGAAGATAAATAAACATACAAACAAATAAATACATTTTCCTCTGTCTTCCTTTCAGTTTGCCAGCCCCTCAATTATCTCGCGTCGTCATTGTAGGTTGGATCGGAAGAGACGAACACAAAAACCATGATATTACATTGCGAGTCTGAGTCACTTCATAGCATTATGTGATCAGAGAAGTGTAAAAAAAATGACTTTATGTGAATTCCCAGTCTCAACTGCATTAATAGCTCTACGGTGCTTCTTCATCAAAGCCAAACATGCCATCACAAATGTCTCAATTTCAATGGATTAAAGATCGGCCGGTCAATCGGTAGGAAGATATTGATTGGGTAAAGTATTGTGATATTTTGTGCTGCAATATGTATTGTTTCTTAAAGACAGTTTGTAGGCTGATATATTAACTAAATTCTGTTGTTGTATCCAATTCAGAAAACATAGATTAAAAATCCTCCTGCTTTCTTCAGCTAACTAGCCAGCGTTGAATTCCTCGGGCCGCTTGGAAAAACATCCTAAACGGAGAAATCTTGATTTTTATGCTGGCTCATCGTCTCCTCAGGTACTTTAAACAATGTGACGGCAGCTTCGCCAAGGGCAAGTGGACCATCTTCTGGTTTGGCCTGACGGACATCCGGGATTCCTACGAGCTGGTGGAGTTTGCCAAGAACGTCCCTGATTCCTTCCTCCCTGTCGAGCTGCCGCCCGCAGCTGCTGCAGGAGTGTGATGGCAGCAGCCCTCCCTCCCTCCCTCCATCTGCAGCTGCTGCTGCTGCTTCAGCTCACAGACTTTCAACAGCATTATTTCAATGATTCTTGCTCTATTTTTTTTTCTATTTTGGATCATTCTGTCTCTAACCTAATGCTCGGTACCAAAAGTTGCAGCAAGAATTTTTACATCCTCTTTTTTTTATATATATAAAGTTGATGTTTGATCTTGGCATTCTTTTGAAATAAATATTATACTTATTCCTTACACTGAATATCCCTGCACACACCAATCTATATGGGAAAGGCAGCGTTTACTCCTTCCTTTTCTTTTTAATTCCTAAAGAAACTGATGATTTGGTTCTGAAAATTTTCTTCAGACACAGTAACACAATCGTTCATTCGGGCTGCATTGGAGTATTGTTTTAAACGGTTGGACCATTTGGAGAGTAATGGCCTGAGGGTTGAGCAGGTGAGTTTGTGGTCCTGACCAGAGTGCGAGAGGGAGTGAAAGATTTTGCAATGATCAGCATCACCACTTCAGTGACTTCAACAAAGCTTTCTTCTCCAAGCAGCTCCAATGGAGATGCTCAGGTCTGGCTGCCGTTGTACTGACAAGCTTACAGAAGTGAGTGTCTGCGACTGAGTGTGACTCTGTTAGTGGAAAAAAACAAACAAAAAAACAACTCCTCTCTATAAAGTGCGATGTTTTGGTGCTTTGTTGCCTGTCACCACTGCATTATTTCCTCTGCTGGATTGTTCTTCAGCTCTGTCACCTCTGCAAGGCTTCCAGCTTGCAGCCGCGTACATCAGCATCTCTGCTGCTGACAATCATTACTGACGTCTGAAATGGCATCTGCTACTGTCACTGCACAGTCTATAGTACTATTATAGTACTGCTATAATATTACGACCTATATTGCCGTTTTATCCTGGCGATGTTGCTTTGTTGTCATTGTTCCTGCTTTTCTGCTCTTGTCCACCCTGACCTGACCATCGACATCAAACCTGCATTCTATCTGTCGCTGCCGACCCAAGCCCTCAATTCATACTGTAAAAAACTCAAACTTGTAAAAAAATAAAATAATAATAATTACATATTGTTGGACTAAATTGCTACCTTAAAAAAGCAAAGAGATCAGTGTATAGACTCTTACGCCCATTTTGTCCAATTTCAAGTAAAACAAATTGCCATAAAGATGTGGCCGTTTACAAAGTTTTCCAAGCCAGCTGCTGTGGGCGGGCGTTGGGACAAGCGATGCACTCCTGCGCTAAACGTCGCTCGCCTCACAAACTGACCAGAAGTTCAAGATTTCATATGAGTATTCGCAGGCCAATAGGTCACGTCACTCCATATGACCTTTAAATGCAGCCAGTGGGTCTGACGGATGTCCATCCCACCCTTGATTTAGGAGCCTTTTTGCATTTGAGAGCCACTGCCACCTTTGTCTTTATTTGCGGCAACAATTGACCTACTCAACATGTAGCCTAGACCTGCTCAACATGCATATTCCGTTGAGATAAGTTATGTATTTATGGAAAATACACATTGTGATACATAGGCTTTACACACATATGACTGACATACAAATCTATACAAATAACGCTTAATTGAATTGAACGATTCTGTTAGCAGCCTTTGGAGGAAAAAACAGTGTCCTTAAAAGGCTGAAGAAGTGAGATGCCCTTGAACTTTAACCCAGCATGTGCAGTAGCTGTTGCCATCGTAGTAGATAGGTGGCCACTTTGCAACTTGGGTTAGTTTAGACAACAACAACAACAACAACAAATGCCATGAATGGATGAAATTAATTTTAGCAATTCAAAACAAAAACATACCCGGTGACTTTTAATTTCTTGATATGAATCATTTAATTGCCAGATATGAATCATCTGTATGTGTCGTTCCTTTCTCGTTATTACGGGTGCACACTTGTTGCTTCGAGACCATGTGAAAGTTGCTGGTATTGAGGAAGTTGTAAGGGTTGGGCATAGGGTTGCCACCCGTCCCGTTTTTCCCAGAATTGTTCTCTTTTTTTCACCACCTGTCCCGGGAAAA
Organism: Thamnaconus septentrionalis; assembly: GCA_009823395.1. Lineage (NCBI taxonomy): Eukaryota > Metazoa > Chordata > Actinopteri > Tetraodontiformes > Monacanthidae > Thamnaconus > Thamnaconus septentrionalis. Next base: position 4,972,242 of record CM020515.1, read on the forward strand.
ATAAAATATCTCCCGGGACATAATTTGTCCCGTTTTTTGTTTTTGTTTTTTGTTTTTTAGAGAGAAAATGACAAAATCTCATTTGATTTCCGCCTGTGGTCTAGATAGCGTTGCCAACCCTCCCCGTCGACAGACTTGAGAGATCTCCACCCCACCCCTCCCGAGATGTCCCGGATTTGAAACTCTAGGAGGCGGCAAAGCCTAGTTGGGCAACTGTTTGGTTGGTGCAGGGCGTGTTCTAAAATCCCATTGTTCTCTTGTTTTTGTCTGTTTTTTCTTTTCATTTGTGCTTTTTGTCTTGCCCGTGTGTCGGGTGAAAACGCCAACAGTAAGAGTTCGTTCGTTTGTTTCTTTGTTTGTTACTGTTGGGTTTAAATGTCGTTGTCGGAGAATGCGCGACAGTACGTTCAACCCCGAGAGGAGTTCGTTCCGAATCAGCAATTTATCGCACACAAGATTTTCTTCCCTTGCTGCATTTATTCCACCCCCCGAGACAGTTTTTCCGGTAGTTAGCCAAGGTGGGCGCGACCCTGGAATGGTGGGGTTCCGTGTTATGAGTGCGCAATGTGACGTGGGAATTACATTATTTGTAAGTCATTTTTCAATATCAGTCTATGCCACTAAACAATGAACGTCGGACAGACGTAGAGCTCATGTCTATAATGGGTCCGTCGGTCCATGACCAATTCTGAACATCGCTTCGACAGCGAGGGAAAGTTGGCAGGAGGTTCGATATTCGCCGGAAATTCGACATTCCGGCTAAGGGACCGTCTACAAATTACAGCCCACAGTATGCTATTACAATTTAAAAAAAAATATTCACCAAAAATCAATCGAAAGACATTTTCTCATTCTGGCTACTGTAGTAGTTGCCAATGGTAGGCTGCTACCTACTATGCGTGCATTTGAATTAGCAGATATTCTGCATTATAGTTACACTGCATGCAATTAAAGGTTTAGAATATTCACAAACAATCAATCTAAATACATTTTCTCATTTGCCACTTACTAGGGGTGCATTTTTGCAGATATTCTGTACAGTAGCTGTTGCTATAGCAGTAGATAGGTGGCCACTTTGCATCCTGAGTTAGTTTAAACAACAGCAACAACAAATCCCATGAATGGATGGAATTAATTTTAGCGATTCAAAACAAAAACGTACGCCAAGACTTTTAATCGCTTCACCTGGTTGAATATGAGACCATTCGGGCTACATCACGCACTTTGTCATTTCACCAAGTCCATTGTCTGAACCAGAAGGAACAATGGAACTTTATCTGTATGTGGCGTTTCCTTCTTGTTATTCCAGTTGCACTTGTTGCTTCGACAAGACGCAAAAGGCAGGTATTTGATGACATGAAAGTAGCAGTGCCATGTCGCAGTTTAAATTTCACTCCCATAAATTATTTCTTCCTCTAGTTTGCGCTTGGTCTTAACAGGTAAGTGGGAATATGCGGCCTGCATATTAGCGTTGCTCTTAGCGTTGCTCTAACACAAAGATCAGATAATTAAGTAATTAATTGCTCGTAGCTCTTTTAAATGTAACATTTATGGGCCGTGCTTTGCTTTTCCACCCAGCTTGTCTTATAACTTCAAGGAGTAATAAGGATTTATCACCACTGCTGAGAATAAGATGATAATCAAAAAAAAAAAAATGGTTCAGTATGTGAGGGACCTAGTGGTATTGCGGTATCTGGTGTAAAGCCTCAAAAGCCCTTTCCCTCCTGATGTTTGTGTAAGTGAACTTGAATCTCTGAATCCTCCCCCTGTAGTTTACCAAGACATTTTCAAATGCTTTAGCGCAAGATGTAGGAACACGGTTTTAGCTTGGACCTAGTGGTGATAATTAAAACATGCATGCATTGGCGGGTTCATTCTGTCTCAGTTGTCCATGTCCAGGTGTGCCAATATGTATTTACCTATTTTTCCTCTACAGCACAATGGCAACAGCTGTAGAGCTGCTTGCTGTATTGGAGGAGTTGACAGATGCGGAGTTCAAAAAGTTCAAGTGGTTCCTGCCGCAAGTAGAAGTCATGGAAGGTTTCCCGGCAATCCCAAAGAGCCAGTTGGAGAAGGCAGACAGGATGGACACGGTGGATGAAATGACCACGGCTTTTGAGAAAAACGTAACAGACGTCTGCATTAAAGTTTTGAAGATGATGAAAAAGAACGACTTAGCACATCGCCTGTTATGTATTAACTCTACATCCAAAGGTAATAAGCATGGCAGCAGATATCAAGTATGCAATAAGGAAGGTAAATGGCTATAAATGCTGCAGCTGTAGAGGATATATAGGCATTTGTCATTGCTCTCTCCTATAGTCAACAGTAAACAAGCCTCTTGTCCTGCGCTTTACATTCTTCTGATAGCCACTCTCTCACTTCACAAACTGTATTATATTTCATTTCTCAATAGTATGGCGGCACATTGTAATTTATCTGTATTTTTCTATTCTTTCAGAGGCTCTTGGAGAGTGCCAACGTAAGCTTAAATCTAACCTGAGGAAAAAGGTGTTGAGCAAAGATCAACAAACCAAGCAGGCCTTTTTGAAAGAGACCTACATTGACCTCTGTATCATGGAGGAAGACTTGGAGACAAATTTCAATACAGGAAGATACTTTGGGGAAAAAAGATCAGGTGGGATATTACTGACCAAGGGAGTGTCTGGTAGTGGAAAAACTGTCATGACACAGAAGTTTATCCTTGACTGGGCGCAGGACAAGGTTAGCAGTGATGTGAAGTTTGTATTTCCATTTACTTTCCGAGAGATGAATTTGCTGAAGGAAAAGAGCTTTACCTGGATAGATCTTCTTCATTGTTTCTTCCCTGAGACTAAAGAAGCAGGTATATGCAATTTTGACCAACTCCCAATTGTGTTCATCCTTGATGGACTGAATGAGTATTTTTTTCCCTTGGACTTTGCCGCAAATGAGATCCTTACCAGCGCCAATGACTTGGCCACAGTTAATGTGCTGGTTACAAACCTCATCATGGGCCGTCTGTTCCCGTCCGCCTCTGTCTGGATAACCACCACTCCTGAGGCGGCCTGCCAGATTCCACAGGAGTACATTCACAAGGTGACAGAGCTGAGAGGGTTCGATGACCAGCACATGGATGAGTACTTCAGGAGGAGATTCAGGGACAAGAAGCTGGCTGGGAGAATCATCACAAGCATCAAGGCATCCAGAAGATTAAAGACCCTTTGCCAAATCCCGGTTTTGTGTTGGATCACTGCGGCAGTGTTGGAGCGTGATGCCGAAACTGATGAGCGGGTGCTACCTAAAACCATGACAGAAATGTACATCCGTTTCACATTAGATCAGTCCAAACTGGCCAGTGGTAACAGTTGCGTTGGAGCTGAGAAGACTCCACTCTGGAATGATCTTCTGTCTCTGGGGAAACTGGCTTTTCAGCAGTTACAGAGAGGAAACTCCATCCTGAGGCAGGAAGATCTGAGAGAGAGTGTTAGACATGCGACTGCTCATTCAGAGGCATTCCCATATCTCTTTCAGGCAGACTCTGTCCTGGGCCAGGGTCAATGTTTCTACTTCATACACTTGAGCTTCCAGGAGTTTCTCGCTGCTCTGTATGTCTTTGTGTCGTCAGTCAGCTCTGGTGTCAACCTCTTGTCTGAAGACCCACTCACCCCTGAACAGCCTGAGCACACAGTTCAACTCTTCCAGAGTGCTGTTGATAAGATTTTACAAAGCGGGAACAGAGACTTTGGCCTCTTTCCTCACTTTCTTGTCGGCCTCCTATCAATGGAAAGCAATCAAGGGCTTTTCCAGCACCTTTTGAAAAGTAGCATAAAGAGCGACCAGGGAATAGTCCCGTACATCAAAATGAAGATCAAACAAAATCCAAGCCCAAGGCAATGCATTAGCCTGTTTCAGTGTCTAAATGAGCTGAATGATGAATTCCAAGAGGACGAGATCCACGGATACCTCTCTCAATGTCACCGTTCTTCTACAAAACTTTCTCCAGTTCATTGGGCGTCTCTGGTCTTCATCTTACTGTCTTCAGACACAAAGCTTGACGTTTTTGACCTGCAGAAGTTCCTTGTGCCTGGGCTACAGTTTAAGAGGATGCTGCCACTTGTTCAAGCTTCAACGTTTGCTATGTAGGTGTGCATTTTACTGTTCCGCATATTGAATGTTTTTTTTTCGCCCAGCCATCATAAACTTTATTTTCTTTTTCAGGCTGTGTTGCAACAATCTGTCTTTGGCAGAAGAAATAGGTCTGCCTGACAGTCTGGACTCAGCTCTCAGTTCCTCATCCCTAAGAGAAGTGGACCTGAGTTACAATTACAACATCCAGTTGTGTATTACGCAGCTCATTAAGGCCTTGGAGAATTCGCAGAGCAAAGTGGAGACGCTCAGGTCTACATATGTATTTTTCTTTATGATTATACTTAATGCTGTGCAATTAATTGAATTTTCATCGCAATTTCAATTTTGGTGTCAATCTCCAAACTCATATAATCGAGTTGAAACTTTTTGTTGTTGGTTTTTTTTTTGCAATTTTTCTTGCGCATGCGCAATATATTCCCTTCCAAAGGGCGGCGGCCCCGCTGACTTAGGGCATGTTTCCACTGGCGCTACTCGGTTGCGGCCGGCTCTACGGTTGCGTTTCCAACGGATTGGTTACTACCAGAGCGTGGGTGTAGTTAGGGCTGCAAGGCGGGTACAGTTTCATGACATTACATTTCAGTTTAATTTAATATGTGAAAATGTAAAAATCCACACTGTGGGGCATTTGAAAATTGCGGTTTTGGTTTTCGTGAAAGACTCCCATTCGGCTTTCATCAAAACTCGTACCCAACTCGTGCCCTGCTCTGTTGTACAGAGCAGGGCACTGATTGGGTCCCTGGTCAGCCGGCTTGGAACCCCACGGCAGAGGGAACAAAATGGTAGAGGTTGGAACCGTGTAGGGGCCAGTGGAAACACCTACAAACCGAGCCGAGTCTTTCGCACAAGTGGAAATATTGTTTCTTGCGCTCATCTCTGAAACCTGATCATGTTAACAGGTTGATATTTCTGGCAAAAAACCTTTAAGTAACCATGCCAACATTTGCCATATTTGCCTAAAATTTTATTTCAAAATTTTTATTTATTATTAAAGTTCAACAACAAAAATGTTGTAGCATTGCATTAAAAAATGTTTAAAGAGAGAGAATCAATAAATGCATCAAAAACAATAATTTGAATAATCATGATTTAATTGATAATTGACAAAATAATCGTAATAACGATTTCTTTTTCGATAATCGAGCAGACCTAATTATAATTATTACTTTTAGTAAGTTGATCCTCCTTGCTTTTACACTTTAATTTAATTAATTCTAGTTGTAAAGCTTTGAATCCTCTATGTTGACATATTAATCACCCACCAACAAGTTTTATTTGTATAGAAAGCCATGAAACTTAAGTTGTCATAATTAGCTTTTTTCCCTTACGTAAAGCAATGAATACCCATCCCGAGGGCAAAGAAAATGTAGAATCACGGGCTGGACATGCTAACGTTAGCTCCAATTATTCTTTAACTATAATCATGGTGACGGTTGTCCTCGATTTCCAGCAGTGTCGAAAAACTTGTCATCAGAAAAAGCGGGTTTTGCCAACAGGTCATGATTTGCACAAGACTAAAATGATGGACACAACATAGAATTCTCACCAGTCTTTCCACTCTTTAGGTTGAGCAACTGTAAACTGGGATCATATTGCCAAAGTCTTTCTTCAGTTCTCAGTCACCCATCCAATTCTCTCAAGAGCTGGACCTCAGTAACAACAAACTACAGGAGTCACAGACACAGGTGATCTTCTCCGTAGGATTGGCGAGTCCACACTGTAAACTGGAGACCCTCAGGTACGCCTGGAGTTAAAGACACCCATTGACAGTGTTCAAGGAGGAAATAAACACCATCACATCAATTTGTCTTTATCAGGTTGGTTGGCTGTGCTTTGACGTGGAACAACTGTGATGCTTTGGCCTCTCCACTTAGCTCACAGTCTTCTTGTCTGAGACATCTGTACCTTAGCATGAACAATCTGCAGGACTCAGGAGTGACCATGTTCAGTGCTGTGCTACAGAGTCCACAGTGTAAACTGGAGAGTCTCAGGTCAGCTGTCTTTCTTTTTCTATCTTTGTTGTTCTTTCTACTGTTAATGGAGCATAACTTTTCCGTTGCACCTTTTCACAATGTTTTTCCGCCATTAAGTTCGTTTTATGGTCAGACAAACAAAGCTGGAAGGAAGTAGAAAAAAATGGTTTGCAAAAAAAACAAAACAAAACAATATGCAAAGGAACGTTGGCGTTATCTTTCAAACAGGCAAACCATACAAAAACAAATGAATCAAGTTGAAACTTCAAATAAACATTTTCATTTAGAAATAACGCGTTAACTGTGTAGGCTTCTATCTAGTGGATGAAACAAGGAACTGCAGGTACAAATCAAAAAATGTCTTTGCTACGAACAAACTTGGGGCAAAAGATCATATTCTGTCTGTAATTGGCAGAATGTGATGTGCTGTCTCCGTTGTCTTTTCAAGTTGAGGTTTTAAATTTTATATCTTCAGTGGTACAGGAGTAATAGGAGTAGCGGATACTGGCACACAAACCTAGAGCGCCCTCTCGCAGCTGTTAGTGTGAAAACAATGAACATGTGAAATTACCGTAGTTGCACCTGGGTATAAGTCGCATGAGCAGCCAAACTAGGAAAAAAGAAGTGAGACTATTATTGTCTGGAAAATAAGGTATATACTTTTTGTTGCATGATGCAAAAAGAAAATCATGATGACTTTACTCTTCATACTATTACATAACGTAATAACGACAAAGATTACCTTGTTTCTATGTTTGTGTTGTTTTGGTTGACTCCATTACGAAAGTTCATATTATATAGTGTGGTTATATTGTCTCTAAAGGAGCCACCTTTATAGCCAATATTACAGAAACAAAATTTAAGATGTTCACAAGATGAATAAAATCAGATTGGTGCTACAGATTCACGTATCGACCATTCATTCACGGTTTCACTTCAGTCATGGAAATTAATTATTTCATTTGTTTGTCTGTATTGTACAAATTTAGGATAAGAAGTAGAATGAAAGAAAAAAAATTATGCCTTCAGTGCTATGTTGCTGAAAATTGAACGGTACTGTGCATGTTTGAGAGTGTATTGTAAATATTTAGGCTGCCCTGCCGTTTGTTAATGGTTATCCAATTATTACTTCCCTCCCCCCTAGCCTTAGTTTTTGTGATCTGACTAAAGAAAGTTGTGAGACTCTTGCCTCAGTTCTTGCAACCCAGACTTCCACACTGAGATACCTTGACTTGAGCGACAATAACCTTGGAGATATAGGAGTAGAACTCCTTTTTCCTGGGCTGGTGAGTCCCCACTGTGGACTGGAGACGCTCAGGTGAGCACAGTCGGTTTGACGGTAGTTGTGTTTTTTTTACGGAAATAACATTAACACAATGACATTTACCATTGTGCAGGCTGAGTCACTGCGCGCTGTCAGAGAAGAGCTGTGAAGTTCTGGCCTCGGCTCTCAGCTCTAAGGCTTCTAGACTGAAGGAACTGGACCTTTCCACCAATGATCTCAAGGATTCTGGGGTGAAGCTTCTTTCGGTTGGACTGCAGGAGTGCAGACTGGAGACTCTCAGGTCAGCACAAATCACAGTTTAGCTATAGAAGGATTTGACTGTCACGCTGGATGTAAGTCTAGTTGTGTTCAGTCCGTATACGGCAGATGATCTGTTTAACTGGGTGGGTGTCATTCAAAAATAACTCAAGGTTGAATGCCTTGCTTGTCTAACGACTGTACTGATCCATTGATGAAGGATATGGTGCATAAAGGTTCCTAGATTTTAAACCGCCTGTGAAGGGAAAGTGAAGGCCACTCAGTGCCAAACATGACGCTTTCAATTCCAACTTGTGCATAATTGCTGCCTTAATTTCTTTCCAACGGAAAATGCAGTATTCATATATATTCCAATAAGTGGGAATCTGGCAATGACTTTTCCCAACCCAGTTTAAATGTCCCATATTTTCTAAAATTCACGAAAACGTGTTGATTAACCTAACGTGTTGATGTGTAATAAATTGTTATTTTTGACAAAGTGACCCTGGCTGAACTAAACAAAAGTAACAAATTTTGATCTAACATTGTGGTTGTTTTTTATGATTTTTAACAGTCTTCCTTGTGGTCGAAATCTCTCCTTTTGGCCATAAAATCACTATAATTACTCACTTTAATGAGATTTATATTGACTGCCAAATTATATCATTACAGGCTCTCAGGTTGCATGATCACAGAAGACGGCTGCTCCTCATTGGCTGCGGCTCTGCGTGCCAACCCCTCCCACCTGAGAGAGCTGGATCTGAGTTACAACCACCCAGGAGACAGTGGTGTGGCAATCCTCTCGGTTTTAAAGCAAGACCCACAGTGGAGACTGGACACCCTGATGTATGGCTGACAAAGGGATAATACTGATCATCTGGCGCAAGCACAAACCTTAATAATAATTAGATGTCAGTTGAAGGTTAAGTGTGTAATATTTGAAGATTTGGAAGAAGAACGAGCAACATCAAATGGTTAAATTTCAGATTGCAGCGTCTTTCACTCTCCCTCCCCCTCATGAGTTTGCCAATGAACTACGGTGGCCTGCGCACGCAAACCTCGATACCTCATCCACCTTCTTCTTCGTTGGTTTATTTGAAGACGCAAGCAGTCACTCTAATTATGAAACACGCTTTTTGGGCAGTATATTAAGCTTTTACTGACATAAAATCATTTATCAAGCCAAGTATTACACACTGTACCTTTAATACATGGATATTTTTTAATGGAATAAGCGATGAACGCAGACCGTCGCCTTGTAATGTCTAGTACATCAGGGCCACTAACACTTTGCTCATGTCGGGGTCTGTCATTTCAGAGTTGACAACGGTGGTGTGAAGAGGTTAAAGCCTGGTTTGCACAAGTGTAAGTATTCAAAATTATGACAGGGAAGTTATTCTAAAAGCAAAGTTATTTTGTATTAAATTTAAATCTGCATTATTCAGATGATACATACGGTCAGATTTTGTTTTGTTTGTTTGTTTTCACATGAAATGTTGCTCATTTTCTGCAACTGATAAGCTTCGTTTCAGCCAGGCTGTTGAAAAATGAATTTTTACCATCCATGAAATCTTAAAAGCATAAGTACATTTTTCTTCTTTTCTCACCTTCTTCAGCTTAATTGATTCATCTGCTAATAATAATAATAATAATAATAATAATAATAATAATAATAATAATTATAATAAGTTTTATTTGTATAGCACTTCTCAAGAGTTGGAGTGCTTATGTAGCCCTGAGATCTAGATAAGATACAGAAAGCAAAATACATGAAAGAGAAAGGAGGCATCTTTTTTTTTTTTTTTTACATCCACACCTTAGTGGATGTGGAAAGGTCTTATTATTCTTTTTTATGCAAGTCACAAAAGCATCATGTCCTCATTGAACAATTATATGAGCACTCACTTATGCCTTCTCCACTAGATAAGTGTGAGCTCACACTGGACTCTGAGACAGCACACAGAAGGCTCGTCCTGTCCGAGGACAACAGAGAGGTGACACTTCAGGAAAAGGAGCAGCCTTACCCCTTTCATTCAGAGAGATTTAACATCTTCCGCCAGGTGCTGTGCAGAAACGGTTTGACTGGGCGTTGTTACTGGGAGGTGGAGTTCTTCAAGTTCTTTAATTTTGGTGTCACTTACCGAGGAATCGGCAGGAAGGAGGGAGGTAACGAATGCATGCTTGGGAAAAACAACAAGTCCTGGGTTCTTTGCTATAAGCCTTTATCTGCTAAATTGTGGCACAACACAGAAAGTGGGAGAGATCTAGATCTCGAAGGTAGCAGCAAGGTAGCTGTCTATCTGGATTGGCTTGCTGGCTCTTTGTCCTTCTACAAAGTCTCCTCTAATGTGCAGACCCACATGTGCAGCATCTACTCCAGATTCAAAGAACCACTTTACCCTGGATTTGGCTTTGAAATCATTGAACACGTTTCTTCTTCCCATAGTGGAAGTACAATAAACTGGCCTAAATGTCACCTAATATAGAATTCCAAAAGTTCTGTTTTGTAGCTTTGTATCAGCATTAATGGAATAAAATAATCTGCAAATTCTTCTTTATGCACCTTTGTGTTCAAATAAAAGTTCTATATTATACCCAGGATCAGATCTTCATTTCACATCTCTCCAGGAAAGTGGAATTCATTTTAAAACTTAACGTAAAGAAGACAACTCATAAATAGCCCGTTGTGCTGAATGTGACACCGCTAATTTAAGTTCAAACCCTTATTTTGACAATACCAATAAACACTGAACTAAAACATGAAGAGGGTTTTAAATTGGAGTGTTTAAAATAGTACCAAGGACATTGGCTTGTTAGCAGTATACCAAACTATAAAGTGGAGACATTAATGGTTCAGCGTCACATAAGAGAAAAACACGACTGAGTCTATGGATGAACAGTCAACTAAGGGCCCAGGTTCAATTCAGCAAAAGGGATTGAAGGAAATAGCTTATGATGACTGGATAGTTGTAATCCTTCACACCTTGTTCAATTACAGTTGCTATCTCAATTTTGGCATACAATGTGGGAGGTGTAGTCTTTGGACAGTGCAAACTTTAAAGAGTTCCTATCTTGAAAATGTACTTTTTCATCTCTCTAAGAAGCCTTTTTATCATGCCAACTAACGCACCTAGCACAAAATATGAAAAAAAATTTTTTTTCCTCTTTTCCCAGTGTTGCAGCACTGACACGAGCTGGTCGGATTTTTCAGACTTTTTACTACTTTTCATAGTAATGTCTGCATCCTTTTTAAATGTGGGCAAGGCGTCGCTGCATAAGAGCTAGTAGCCATCTTCCAGTTAGCTTTAACTGTGAGTGACTGGCCAATCGCAAGGGAGTAAGCTGTTGCAAGGCGGGGTCACGGATGGATCAACTGATGGAAAACTTGCCAAACTTGTTTATTTTTGGAACTAACCCTAACCCTAACAAATTTATTAAATATTGAAATGGCCATAATAAGGTGCCATTTATAGCTGCATAGAACTTAATTTTTAGACAATTTTGCACTTTTCGAGCGCTCACTGGCCACATAGAATGACATGGTGGGCACATTTTCTATTCATTTGTTACTGATTTAAACATTAGCTAAAGTTTCACTACACAACATCAGCAAAGAGCTTCAGTTCAGTCCTTTAATTGTGCTAATTTGGTTCTGCAGTTACCTAATTTGTCCACAACATGAACCCATTGGCTCATTTCATGACGTTTGAGTTAAATTTCCTGTGCTATAATTAGATAAATAAATACTAATCAACCAATCAACTTTCATTTGCACAGCGCTAAATCACATAAAATGCTACTGCCAGCAAGTCTAATGCAATAAAAATAACAACAAATGCCCATAACAGCAGCTGTTGGGTGGCAGGGTAGTGGTAACTGCCTCAGACACTGGCAACTCCAGTGGAAGGCAGAAAGCAGGAAGTGCCACTACTAGCTGCCACTGCCACAAATTGAGCCAGCCGATGCTGTCAAATTGTGAATAATCTATTCTGTTGGGTTCTGTTACGTGTCAAGCAGATAGCGTGCGTTTTTGTAGTCACCCTGCCCTGTCCTCCCCCACCTTGTGTTCCTTTATCACAATAAATCCTTTGTTCACTTTCATTGAGACTCGTTTGATTTTCTGATTGTCTCGTGTTTGTCCACCAACTGGGTTCACCAGGTGGACGTAACAGGTTCATACTTTTGTAAATCTGATTCTGATGTCGGTGCCTCTCCAGCCATCGACTTCACCATACATCACTTCTTTGTACACACGGCGAGAATTTTTTTCAAAGGGGGCGTTGGCAAACAACAAAACAGCCAGTCGATCCAGTCATTCAGGTTACTGAACAAACAAGTATTGCTATCGACAACATCGCCTATAGTTTTAGTTGATATTGGAGCCAAATGGAAAACTGTGATGTGGCACATCACTGGCTTTTGTGTTTGCAAGGCATCGTGACTGCAGACTGATTGACTGCTATGCTTGACAACATGGACCACTGACATTCAAATTCTACTCATCTCGTGCGCTGTCTGATCATATGTTGAAAAACAGACTCGGCATTGGACAGCAATATTACCCAGCAATGACCATTCATGCACAATGTGAAAAAACATCAAAGACTGTAATTGTGTAATTAAGCAGTTTTTAATTGTTTGTACAGTTCGTGGCCTTTAAAAATCCCATCACCACATCCAACTTATATGTTGATACTATGACACTGGTAGTTTCATGTGAAAGGAGGAAGAAATTGAGAGAGTGGCACACGATCACAATTTACCTTGAAAGCAGACAAAGTAAACAATAAAGTGTCAGTGGGAAATCCCATTTCAACATAATTCAATAAAAGCAAAGCACTAGGTGGGACAGAATTCATGCTGGCAACCAGTAAGCAGTTTCAAAACAAACAAACAAAAGAACACCACTCACCACAGACAAACACTCAAAGGCAATGTTAATTGGGCATTTCCGTTCAAATAACCGTGAATGAAGTCAACAAATCCACAATAACATCTTTGCTGTTAAAATTTAACAATTTAAATTAGGATCATGGATTCTCTGCCATATGATGTACAGTTGTTTTGGGAGATATCTGTGCACCACCACATCGTTTTTATAAATGCAAGGGTCTACTGTCTCTACATTAACCTCCCGTGCAAACGTCCTCACACCTGCAACAGCTGTAACATTAAGTCCTGCTTTATCCAGAAGTATGCCCAGGTAAACGTCATCGAGGGGGAAAAAGGGAATGGACTGGGACATTTTGTACAACACTGAGAGTGTATACCTTGACATGAAGATGCCCCCGCCACTACAGAATGGTGGGTAGTCGTTGGACTCATAGACCTCAACGGGGACAAAGTACTTGCTGGTAAGTGTTCGAAAGGGATGGGTAATGTCAATCACATAGCCTGCAAAGAGGTTTCTGCTTCCACTGTTGTCTTGAAGCTTTTGCAGGTAATGAGCCATATTGTCTGGTCGAGCGAGCACGTCGTCATCGCCGTTTAGCACAAAGGATACATGTGGGCACTTTTTGTCGAACCATTCCAGGAAGAGCACCTGCTTCAAGGTGAGGTTGTAGTGGGACTCCGTGAAGTCCCATTGGAGGATGTCATTGTACTCCTCTTGCTCCAGCTCCAGTAGTTTGTTCATCCTGTTTTTGTGAAAGCCCTCGCCCGTCGTCCCTGAGATGAAGACCCTCCGGATCAACACGCCATGAAGTTCCGTTTCTTCAGCCCAGGTTTTTTGCAGTGCCTCCCTACGTTCAAAGTTCCCAGGAGAGGTTTTGATGACCAGCAGAAGAAAGACTTCAGATGTAATGGGTCCTCCACATTTGTCAGGAGAGTCTAGAAGCATTTGGAAGTCGTGGCAGTGTTGATAGTAAATAAAGTTCTTCATACTCAAAGGAAATGAGTCGAATTCTTCCATATTAGCCGCAGTTGTATTTCGCTCACATATTGCCTTTGTATTTTTGGTAATTGCCACCGACTCCCAGGTGTCACATTCCTTTATCTGGATGCTTGAATCCTTAGCTTTATAGAGTTTGCTTGACAATAAGAACACTGACAGCAAAATGGCAACCAATGGTATGTAGTGTTTCTTGAATAAAACTCTGCCGGAAAGGAAAAAAGTTATGTCGTTAAAACTCAGAAACAAATTTTTCTAGTATTTTCCCCATCAACAGAAACCAAAAATAGTTGTGCAATAATTTTGAAGGTAATTTTCCCAAATGATTTTTGTATACACACGATTGAGCTGCCTGTGTCAGCTCTGTCAGGTTGAAATCAGGACTGTTGGCATTGCCATAATGAAAATGGCTATTAGGAGCACACAGACTTGGGTGACAATGCAGGAGCAACCCAAAGCCATTGATCACAGCACTGCTGTGTAATAGTTCCCACTCATGACAGTGACGGCCGAGTAAAAACAAGCTCAAAATCATTCATTTTAATATGGACGATGTGACCAACAACAATAATAATAACAATAATAACATGTGCATGTTTTTTTAAAGTGTTTAACAGAAAAATGGAAAAAAAAATATTGGCGTTTGTGGATTGACTCACAAGTTGCTGGAAATGTCGTAAATTCTTAATGAACTTTAAACTATCATCTTAATAATTTTCTTTCGTGTTGAAAACGAATGTCATGTCGATAAGATCCATCAATTGCCCAAGTATTCCAACCAATGCAGTTCTTAATCAAATTTTAACAGAGATTTTCTGTTAATCCAGACAATTTTTAAATTACTGAAGTTTGTCATAGCCAAACTTAAAAGAAAGAAAGAAAAAAACATACATACCTGAACATTTTGAAAGCTTGTTTTATGTCTCGACAAAGAAAACAAAGACACAATCGAACGTGACAGACGGGCTGCATTAACAGTCTCAAAGAAGCAAAACTGCCTTCTCGAATTTGCCTTCTATACACTAAAGCGGTCAACCAGTCCACCAATGAACTGCTGGATACAGCTCAGATATCCAGGAGTATCCCTGTTGTTACACGGGCCGGATACATACCAGTTTTGGTGGGGGCCAGAGCTATTTGCATTTCACACCTGGTTGCCATGGTGAATAATCCACTGAGTGCTGGCTAGGGAATATTTACATTTCACACCTTGGTCAACAGTCTTTCTCTGGATAGGTGGAACAATGTCTTGCCCCTCCTATAAAAACCCCTTCCCATTGGTCCAGTGTGTAGGGAGGAGCTTGTTATTTTTAATTTAAATTTACATATTATTTTTATTTATTGTATTTATTTTATTCCTTTTATTTATTATTATTAGTATATTATCATATGTATAATGTACATATATGTCACCAAAAGATGAATTACACATGTTTTTCTGATCAAAAAGCTTTATTTCAAAGGACAATAGAATATACACACAAAATATGAGCACTGCTGCTGCATGTGCCATTTAAAAGACACTAGTGGCCTATGGCCTCAAGTGAATCAAGTCTCTGACGGTGAGTTACAACATATTTCTGGTCAATGTCCAGCCTCTGCTGGAGCACACCACACAGTGTCGACAACTCTGCACTGCGGGGTGGAGGCCGGACAACCCACACTGGCCTTCCATCCAAGATGGAGTCCTCCTCTTCGGGCATGAGGTCCACTGTTGCAGTCCCCCACAAGGCCTCCTCCCCAGTTTGGAGGACACCAGCTCTCTCGTTTTACAGCTGCATAAGCACAGGGAAAACAGGAGTTAGACCACTGAACACATCAAAGTGGGGGAGAGTTAATAAAGTTACTCTTAATTAAGTCATTTCCCCATGTTACTACATGGGGAAATATGGTCTCACTTACTCTTCTCTTCCTTTGCCTCATGCGTGCAGCAATCCTGCTCTCCACTTTCTTCTGAAGATTCTCATCCTGGTTTATCCTGTAACTCTTCCGAATCGTCTCAAAGTACGTCTTGCAGGATGCTAGAGACAAGAAATGGGTTTAATTCATTATCAAACTCAGCATATACAGTAGAGCAGTGTGAGAGATAAGAGAGAAAGATGTTTTGATAAATGAAACTGATTTTAAGTCTCGGTTTATTTTATTTTTAGAGGCATAGGACATTGTGACTCACCCATTGTGACTTCAGGCTCCACATCCGGCAGAGCCAAGGAAACTTCCCTCCAAAGTTGTGTTGTCACCCCCTGGTTGTGGGGGGAAGATACACTGTGGAACAAAGGAAGCCAGGTGTTAGGAGGGTATAATGGCCTGGAGAAATTAAGGCACAGGCTGGAATTACAGATGAAATAATATTTCCACCAACAAAAACGTTATCTTACCTTGTCTGTGGATCATATCTGTGCGTGTTGTTTTCGCCATTGTGCAACCTTCGCACAGCTTCCTGTAAAAAGAGTGGGAAAAAAGTATAAAGGTTAAATTCACACTCACATGGGATAAAGTAGCCTAATAATTGGTCCATTCCATAGGCAGCAACGTAAAAGTGTAAAATATATCAGTAATCATATATATATAAAACACACACACACACACACACACATATCGGGCAACAAAAACAAACTTACTGAAGCAGAGCAGTTTCTTCTTCGATGCCGGCTCCTTTTCTCTGGCGACCTTGAGTTCCTCTCTGACCTTGCAAAGCGTCGACTCCATCCTGTCCAGCTGCTTATCTACAGTATCCATGAACGCGTCCAACTTTCTGAATACGCCGTTCACTGCGTTGGGACTGGTCATCTGCATGAAGGGCGCAGGAGAGGCGCGTGGAAATGTTTCCAAACTCTCCTGACTCCGCGGTGTTGCTGCTGGACTATTCTCCCAATTCGGCTTTCCGCAGAAATCCAGGCTTCGTTTGCAGGACATCCTCAGCGAGAAATGAGCAACAAATACAGTGAACTATTTGAGTTGGCTGTGATTGTGGTCCCGGACGTAGTTCGCGCTTCACCCCTGACGTCAGACGAAACGCCCCCATTGGTTGATTGCAGTCACGTGTCTCCACTGAAGCGTGAAGTAGAACGATGGCAGGTCACACTGCATGTGGACTGTGTGCTCAGCCCCATCCATTTCATTTGCATTTGAAAGGCCAAGCCACCAGCTAACAACTTTCGTGAGGCAGCTTCCTGAAAACCTGCTGTATTCAGGAATTTGCAGGCCCGCATAACACATTGCTGCATACATCCGGATACCTCCGGGAAACAGCAGGTTTGCCTGAAGTTTGCTGTGCCCGGATATTTCCGGATACACCCCTTTTCATGCAGTGTCAGACACTGGCAACTCCAGTGGAAGGCAGGAAGCAGGAAGTGCCACTACTAGCTGCCACTGCCACAAATTGAGCCAGCCGATGCTGTCAAATTGTGAATAATCTATTCTGTTGGGTTCATACTTTTGTAAATCTGATTCTGATGTCGGTGCCTCTCCAGCCATCGACTTCACCGTACATCACTTCTTTGTAAATGCGGAGAGAATTTTTTTTTCCAAGGAGCTTGTTGGCAAACAACAAAACAGCCAGTCGATCCAGTCATTCTACAAAAACCATTCATTCATTTTTCATACCCTCTTCCGCCTGAGCTCAGGGTCACAGGGGTCTGTTGGGGCCTATCCCAGCTGTCATAGGGCGAAGGCAGGGCCTGGAATTGAACCCACAACCTTCTTGCTGGGAGGCAGCAGCACTAACCGCTGCTTCACTGTGTCGCCCTCTGGCAAAACCGAAACCAGTAATTTTAGCTTGCATTTTTGACTCAGGTTACCTCATGTAAAACAAGATTTATTTTTTTGTGGAAAAAAAGAAAGAAAGAAAGAAAAAAACATTTTTCAATCACAATATCGCCTATAGTTTTAAATGATATTGGAACAGAATGGAAATCTGTTGTATGTAAGAGCACTGGCTTTTGTATTTGCAAGGCGTCGTGACTGCAGACTGATTCACTGCTAGGCTTGATGAGTTTGACCACTGATACTCAAAGTCTACGCATCATGCCCACTGTCTGATCACATGTTGAAATACAGACTCGACACTGGACAACAATATTACCCAGCAATCACCAGGCAGCAGGAACTGTACAGATCCTCGGGAAAGGGAGAGGGGAGAGGACGGCTGACCCTCTGGAGCGCCTTCATGTCTCCAGACGTGCAGCTGGAGAGAACCATGCACACGTCAGGATTTGTTTGTTGCTCTCCACTGAGCAACGGTAAAGAGACACGAAGAGTTTTTGACTGAGGTGGTTGCTCCTCAGTGACCTCAGGAAATACAGCCTTCTTGATTCACTGCTGTGGTGTGGACGCCCCAGGTCAGGTGTTCGTCTATGTGGCCTCCCAGGAATTTGAAGTCTGGCACCCTCTCAACACAGCCTCTCTCGATGAACAGGGGCTGAGTGTCCACTTCATTCCTCCTGAAGTCGAGGACAATTTCTTCGGTTTTCAATGTGTTCAGGACCAGGTGATTGTCATCGCACCATGTCACCAGCTGCGCCAGCTCCTCCGGTATGGGATGCATGTATATTCACATATATTAATATATTAATGAATGAATGAATGAATTAATATTTTTTATTATGAATAGCTTCTGTGCACATCAACAAAACAATTTATGCAAAATATCAAAAACAACAACAACAACAAAAAGGAATTGTGTCAAACACCCAAGAAATAATATGCATAATAAATCATTTTGAGGCATATAGCATATCCGAAAAGGAGTGAGAAGAAACAAAAACTTATTTTAATAACTGCATAATAAACTCTAAATTATCTTCTAAATACATTCCTTATGTATTGAAAATGCATGTTATGGGGATAAGCTTCATCAATTACCCAAACATTCCAAACTAAGTAGTTTTCAATCAAACAGAGATTGTATGGAAATCAAATCAATTTTCAACTAAAATCAAAGGGACACGCAATCCTGATGGGCAGCAGGAGGATGATACTGAGGCTAAAGATAACTTTGATAGACTGACAAACGCTGTCGGGGAAGCCAACGCGTGAGTCAGTACACACTCCGACACAACAGGTGGCGCCGGTGGCTCTTCCCGCACTTCCGGTTTGCGTTTCAACATCCTTCCGAGCCGCCGATTACCCAAACAAGCCATGGCAGAGAGTGGAGTCAAGGGGGACGCTGGCAAAGCGGCGCAAACAGCCGCTGAGAAGCAACTGCTCCGCCGCCGACAGGAGCTCGACTACTGGCAGAGAAATGCAGCGCGTCTCCGGCGGCGGAACCTGGTGACCGGCTTGGCTATCGGAGCGTTTGTGGTCGGCATGTGTATCCTTCGCCCTGTTTCGGTGTCACCAACAGGACACATTTAGGTAATATTACTTCATTGTGTTCGTTGTTCGTTTTGTTTTTTGTTTTGTTTTTTTTAAAAAGAAAAGAAAAACGTGTCAAACAAATGTATCTAAATGTGAATCCAGAACACCAAGGCGTCCATTTCTTTTTTTACACGTTCATTTATTAAGAACGCTACGTCTCATTTACAGCTTTTTGTCATTTAGCCATTATTATTAATAATGTGCTCGTTTAGTTTGATGATTGCGGTTTTGAAAATGGCAGTAATATTATAATACTATGTTAAAAAAAAAAAAGAAGAAGAAGAAGATATTTTAGAGGTTTTAACAGTAACGGTATCAAGCTAAGTGGTATTAATGATTATATACTTTTTAAAATGGTAAATTAGCATATGCCTATTAAATTCCTATTATATAATTGTTATTATATTGCCCAGAACAGTGTAAAATCTTTCTTTTGGTATTTCAATGGGTCGGTTTCAATATTACCTTGTTGTCTTCTGAGTCTAAAATGGAAGGGTAGGTTTTCCACTATTACAAGGGTTCGCCCTTTGAATCTTTCTCCATCCCAGTCTCTGTTGTTGTGCCTTTGAGCAAGACACTTCAGCAACAATACCTCGTATAAATGTTATTCAATATTAGGAGGTGGTTGGAGGTGCCGTTTGGCACAGATATGTTATTGGCCCCCTCAAGGAAATTGTGTCTATGCGACTGTGCTGTTCTCTTTGACTTGTTCAGTCAGCTACACCATCCTGTCAGTTAAACAGGAGAGAATATTGGAGGAGCTGGATGATGAGGCCAAGATCCAGATCATCAGGGGGCCACGGACTGGAGCCAACTCCTGATTATGTTGACAAGAAGCAAGACTTCCGGTTTTACTTTGGAGGGGCCTTGCGTTTTGTTTCAAAACTTTGGTTTGTTAAGTATAAATTAATTGTAGTACAAAAATAGCTAATTTAAAATAAAACCGAATAATTTCTCAACATTTGCATTTGTTGGAATTCATTTTAAATAAATGAAAATGTTTCTTCTATACTAGTGCACCCGGCACGCCCATTCTGTCAGTGCTCAGTCAGGCAGCACAACAAGTTGGCAGTTTATCTACAAGCAGCAATATAAGTTAGGATATAGTCAGAGAAATATTTTATGATTATGATTGAGAATAACTGAGAAATGTTGGCTCGGAATTAGACTTGTTTTTGTTTGGACGGAGAATAAAGCAAGACCATTGCCAATCAGTCGGGCACGTGCTGTTACCATCCGGGACGAGGTGTCAGTCGGGTATCAGTTCGGTGCAACTTCAGAAAAAACATGAATAGGCACAACACAGCCAAAGCTGTGTGCCGGAGTGCAACTTTCTAAAAGAAGTGAGTGTACTTTATACTATTTACAAGGAGTTGGCAAACACATATTGCAGAAACAAACAAAAAAAAATGGTAAAGTACATTCAGCATAATCCTTTTATCCAGTTCCATTAAATGCACTGAACAGTGAATCGATGAAGCCACAGGACAGAACAAGGTGAGCTTGCAAAAATAGAGTTTGTCTATCAACATATAATGCTTTGTCAGCGAAGCACAGAATTATTTGAATGTTTCAGTGTTCAGCGATGTTGCTAGGACTGTGTGCGGCACAATATGCAAATTAACTGGAAAGGACGTAATAAATTAACCGTGCATCAAGAGGACATGGCAATATTTTTGATTATTTCATCACGATGTTGTTCTCAAGGATAAACTGAGTTGTCAGTGTTAAATTAAAGAAGTCAAACTCCTTACAGAGAGAGAGATTTGTCCAATTTGTTGTATGAGTTAAAGTTCATGTACTATAATTAAATTAATAAATTCTTCAATCAATCAACCAATCAACTTTATTTGCACAGCGCTAAATCACAAGCAAAGGCGTCTCAAAGCGCTTTGTATGTTGAGAGAAAAAAAAACTGAACACCTCAGAACAAGCAAAGTGCAACAAGATGTTCCAGGAAAAACTCCCCTGTGGGAAGAAACCTAGAGCAGATCAAGACTCCAGAGGGCGCTCTTCTGCTTCCACTGGTTGGGGTGAAAAGGAAATGCAAAAAAACAGAGAGAGAGAAGAGAGAAGAAGAAGTCAGAGTGGCAGACAGACCAGGGTGAGTTGCAGGTTGAACAACAAAGCTCTTATCATATAGATATAGACATAGTTATAGATATACATAAATAAATACTGTATTTCAAATATGGAAATACAGAAAGACATGCATAAGTATATGGCATATATAAATAGAAACATGTATATGTATATAAAATAGGTCAAATTCCCCTCCTCGCTTGGCAGTCACGTCACTGCTTTGTAAATGCAGAAAGAACTTCTTTGAAAAAAAGGTTATTACCAAAGAACTTAAACAGTGTGGGCAAACCAGTCTTTCTAGCATGCATTTTTAAAGATGTGTGTCTGTGAGGTAGACACTGGCGACTGAGAGATGAATGAAGAAAGCGAAATGAAGACTGAAATTACATGGTAAAATGCTACTGCCAGCGAGTCTAATGCAACCACTGCTTTCTAAAATAAAAATAACAACAAATGCCCATAACAGCAGCTGTTGGGTGGCAGGGTAATGGTAACTGCGTCAGACACTGGCAACTCCAGTGGAAGGCAGGAAGCAGGAAGTGCCACTACTAGCTGCCACTGCCACAAATTGAGCCAGCCGATGCTGTCAAATTGTGAATAATCTATTCTGTTGGGTTCTGTTACGTGTCAAGCAGATAGCGTGCGTTTTTGTAGTCACCCTGCCCTGTCCTCCCCCACCTTGTGTTCCTTTATCACAATAAATCCTTTGTTCACTTTCATTGAGACTCGTTTGATTTTCTGATTGTCTCGTGTTTGTCCACCAACTGGGTTCACCAGGTGGACGTAACAGGTTCATACTTTTGTAAATCTGATTCTGATGTCGGTGCCTCTCCAGCCATCGACTTCACCGTACATCACTTGTTTGTACACACGGCGAGAATTTTTTTCAAAGGAGGCCGTTGGCAAACAACAAAACAGCCAGTCGATCCAGTCATTCAGGTTACTCAGGTTACCTCTTTTCAGACAGGTTTTGTGAAGAAACAAACAAGAAAAACAAGCAAGTTTTGCTATCGACAACATCGCCTATAGTTTTAGTTGATATTGGAGCCAAATGGAAAACTGTGATGTGGCACATGACTGGCTTTTGTGTTTGCAAGGCATCGTGACTGCAGACTGATTGACTGCTATGCTTGACAACATGGACCACTGACATTCAAATTCTACTCATCTCGTGCGCTGTCTGATCATATGTTGAAAAACAGACTCGGCATTGGACAGCAATATTACCCAGCAATGACCATTCATGCACAATGTGAAAAAACATCAAAGACTGTAATTGTGTAATTAAGCAGTTTTTAATTGTTTGTACAGTTCGTGGCCTTTAAAAATCCCATCACCACATCCAACTTATATGTTGACACTATGACACTGGTAGTTTCATGTGAAAGGAGGAAGAAATTGAGAGAGTGGCACAATTCGCCTTTCTTTCATTGAAAGAGGATTGAGAGATTGACTGATTCAGCATCATGGACTTCACAAGATCACAATTTACCTTGAAAGCAGACAAAGCAACCAATGTTTATCAACAAAATGAAAAGAAATAAAAGCAAAGCACTAGGTGGGACAGAATTCATGCTGGCATCCAGTCAGCAGTTCCAAAGTTAAAAACAAAAACAAAAAACACCACTCACCACAGACAAACACTCAAAGGCAATGTTAATTGGGCATTTCCGTTCAAATAACCGTGAATGAAGTCAACAAATCCACAATAACATCTTTGCTGTTAAAATTTAACAATTTAAATTAGGATCATGGATTCTCTGCCATATGATGTACAGTTGTTTTGGGAGATATCTGTGCACCACCACATCGTTTTTATAAATGCAAGGGTCTACTGTCTCTACATTAACCTCCCGTGCAAACGTCCTCACACCTGCAACAGCTGTAACATTAAGTCCTGCTTTATCCAGAAGTATGCCCAGGTAAACGTCATCGAGGGGGAAAAAGGGAATGGACTGGGACATTTTGTACAACACTGAGAGTGTATACCTTGACATGAAGATGCCCCCGCCACTACAGAATGGTGGGTAGTCGTTGGACTCATAGACCTCAACGGGGACAAAGTACTTGCTGGTAAGTGTTCGAAAGGGATGGCTAATCTCAAGCACAAAGCCTGCAAAGAGGTTTCTGCTTCCACTGTTGTCTTGAAGCTTTTGCAGGTAATGAGCCATATTGTCTGGTCGAGCGAGCACGTCGTCATCGCCGTTTAGCACAAAGGATACATGTGGGCACTTTTTGTCGAACCATTCCAGGAAGAGCACCTGCTTCAAGGTGAGGTTGTAGTGGGACTCCGTGAAGTCCCATTGGAGGATGTCATTGTACTCCTCTTGCTCCAGCTCCAGTAGTTTGTTCATCCTGTTTTTGTGAAAGCCCTCGCCCGTCGTCCCTGAGATGAAGACCCTCCGGATCAACACGCCATGATGTTCCGTTTCTTCAGCCCAGGTTTTGCGCAGTGCCTCCCTACGTTCAAAGTTCCCAGGAGAGGTTTTGATGACCAGCAGAAGAAAGACTTCAGATGTAATGGGTCCTCCACATTTGTCAGGAGAGTCTAGAAGCATTTGGAAGTCGTGGCAGTGTTGATAGTAAATAAAGTTCTTCATACTCAAAGGAAATGAGTCGAATTCTTCCATATTAGCCGCAGTTGTATTTAGCTCACATATTGCCTTTGTATTTTTGGTAATTGCCACCGACTCCCAGGTGTCTCGTTCCTTTATCTGGATGCTTGAATCCTTAGCTTTATGGAACTTGCATAAAAATAAGACCGCTGCTAGCATCATGACAACCAATGATATGTTTTTTTTCTTGAAAAAAATTCTGGAAAGGAAAAAAGTTAATTTCGTTAAAACTCAGAAACAAATTTTTCTAGTATTTTCCCCATCAACAGAAACCAAAAATAGTTGTGCAATAATTTTGAAGGTAATTTTCCCAAATGATTTTTGTGTACACACGATTGAGCTGCCTGTGTCAGCTCTGTCAGGTTGAAATCAGGACTGTTGGCATTGCCATAATGAAAATGGCTATTAGGAACACACAGACTTGGGTGACAATGCAGGAGCAACCCAAAGCCATTGATCACAGCACTGCTGTGTAATAGTTCCCACTCATGACAGTGACGGCCGAGTAAAAACAAGCTCAAAATCATTCATTTTAATATGGACGATGTGACCAACAACAATAATAATAATAATAATAATGATAATAATAACAATAATAATAATAATAATAACATGTGCATGTTTTTTAAAGTGTTCAACAGGAATAGGAAAAAAATATAGGCTTTTGTGGATTGACTCACAAGTTGATGGAAATGCAGTAAATTCTTAATAAACTTTAAACTATCATATAAATAATTTTCTTTCATGTGAAAAATGAATGTCATGTATAGATAAGATCCATCAATTGTCTTACTTCAGTAAATTACTGAAGTAATTTACTCTAAAAATTCGTCAAAAGAGAAAAATAACACACCTACCTGTTCATTTTTGAAAGCTTGTTTTGTGTCTTGACAAACCAAAGACACAATCAAACGTGACAGTCAGGCTCCATTAACAATCTCTGAGAAGCAAAACTGCCTTCTCAAGTTTGCTTTTTCTCCACCCACTTTCAGTTAAACACACCTCATTACACAGTGCATTCTTGAATGACTTCTTGCAAACTCAACAAACAACATTCTAGCTAAATGAACATAACATAGTTTTGTCAAAGGCTAGCATGCTAGTAACAGGCTGAAATCAGGATTGTTTGCACTGGCATCATAAAAATGGACATGATGAGCACACAAACATGGGTTACATTGCAGGAGCAAGCCAAAGGGTAGAAAATTACTGAAACTAGATCTCTTGTTAAAATTCCAGTAGTATAGAATAAAGTTCTTTATTGTCATTATACAGTTAGTGTGGAAAATCCCTGACATCCTCCTTGCACCTTCCTACTTCCCCCTCCTCTACCTGCATCCATCACGGCCAAGGAGGGCGGAGCTTAAGTGATATAGGAAGCCAGCTCTACACTGTCACACCCCTATTTTCCCCTGAGAACAAAGGAGCTGGCTGGCCGCATGTCAGGAGTCACAGTTGTGTGTACTGAGTCCTTGAAATGTGAGTTTATGTTATATTTCCGTATTTAGAATCTGATTATGTGCGGCCTGTTTATGTTTTGAGAGTTATTCCTTATTTCAAGAATGTTTGTTTTGAATAGAGAACCTGTGTTGAATTGTTACAATATTTACCCTTTATTTTATTTCTTTCATCAGAAAAAACCAGTACAAACAATACCCCATACAATAAACTATTGGATCGTCACATCATCTGCCTCCATCTGACTGTTCTAATAGACAGACCCATTGAGTTGATCACCCCCTGGAACCAGACTGTTTAGCTAGCCTTCCATCTGCAAACTAAATATTTTACAGTTAGTACATTCAATTTTTCAACATTTCAATGACAAAAAAAGGGCATTTGTGGCCTTCCATGTGGCTTTTACAGTCTTTAAACAAACCATTAAAAAAAAAAAAACTCCATTCTCCAATAACGGTCTGGTCCAACATCACGTGACACACAGAATTGCCTCGGGTTGACCCGTGTCCAGAGGGGACACGGACCATCAACAGGGCACCCTGTTGATGGTCCATGGGCCCCGCCTCCTGATCTCTTTGGCCTCCCTGATCCAGCGCACATATGTCACAAAAAAACGGGGGAAAAGCGACAGAGAAGAGGCAGAGAGGATTTATTGTGAAGTCCAGATGGGCGATGTAAAAGTGATCTTGGAAGTGGAGAAGTAGAGGGAGTCCAGTGGGAGTAAACAGCAGCTGAGCAGAAGCGCCTGTCGACCGTCGCAGAGCCGTGCACGTCTGGTGTGAACGAGAGGGCTGCGGCTCGCACACGATTTTCAGGATATCTCTTGCTATTCTATAATTGGTATGACCCATAATTGGCCAAAGCGCCCCATAGGATTATAAAGGGAAGCCTCGTTTGTCACATTGACTAAATACATATATTAAGCATATTCATAAAACTGCAGTAAATTAAAAAAAAAACACACACACACACACTGGTTATTTACAACTATAGTAAAACGGTAGAAAATGAACATTTTGATTGGCTATTACAAGCTAAGATAACTTGAGCTAACCAGATGTCAATAAAAAAATGTAAATGTTACGATCTAAAACACATTTTAGATCATAACACCTGCCCAATGGATTCAGACGTTTCCCTGATGAAAGTAAGGTGGGAGTAGTTACCCTACAATTTTCCATAACAGCTTCAGCACTTCCATAACATTAACTACGTTAAAGCTAACAGCTAATGCTAGATATTTATTGAGTAGCAAACCATCTTATGCTAATGGTTGACGACGATATCGTCGTTCTGCACCGGACTGTCAAATAATGTTATGACGTCGTCTTTATTGTCACGTTACCTCTGTCTTTGTCTCGTTTTCCCTCCTCTTCTTTTCTGTTTTTTCCCTCCCATGGGCACCAGGCAGTTCAGGACTTTTGGACGTGCATTTGCCTATATTGGCTATGCCACGGGCCGGCCCTGGGTTATTGTTGTGACGAATGTGAATGAAAGTGAAGAAGTCGATGGAGAAGTATTGTAGTAGTTGAATTTCGCCACTAGATAGTAGTAGAATGCCGTAGAAAAGCAGTCTCTGGACTGAACCTCCCTCGCAAGTTGACATTTTTGAGTGTAGTGGATTAAAGTAGAGGGTGTGTGCTTAGCCCTTGACTGGGACATGAAAGGAAAATATATTCAGGAACAATAAGGAGTGTGTAAGTAAGCTCGGGTGCGTTTTCTATTGTCTCAAAATATTTTTTTTTAAAAAAGCCCCAGATACACACCTTTACATGGTACTTGTCGAACAAACTCTCTGCATGTTATCTGAACCAGACAGCTGTTGTACTTCTTTTTTTTTTTAACACAAACATCAAAAGCGAGTTTGAGCTGATGCCCTCTGAGACTTCAGGGGCAGCAAATCACATCTCTTCTTCTCTGATGGTGGATTTTTCTATCACCACCACAGCACCAGAGTTGAACTCTCGGATCCCAGGGCGTGTGTGTGTGTGTGTGTGTGCGTGCACGCGCGCGCAGCGCAGTGTGCGTGTGCATCCGTGTGTACCCTCTCATTGGCTTGGATGTAGAATAAAGGCTGGCGAACGACGGAGGAAAAGAGTCGAAATTATGCAGAAAACCACGGCACTGAAAGTAGAACTGCCCCGTGTGTGTGTTTAACTGCAACATAGAATTACACGAGGCCGGGCTCCTCCTGCTGCTCCTCCTCCTGCTCCTGCTGCTGCTGCCGCTGGAAAAGGTTTTTTGGGGCTGGCTGAGGTCAACAACACATCAACTTTAAACATTGTCTCGTTCGGCCCAGTCGGTCAGAGTCGGGCCAACGCAGTGCTCCCATAATGCACGGCGGTCCTCCTCTGTGGCGGTAGTCTGCCAGCACCGCAGCTCCCTGTTCTGTGAAAGTAGGGGGTGGAACAGTACACGTGTATGTATGATCCTTGGTGACGAACGCGGAACCACAAGAGGGAGCTTTGCACTGACAAAGATCCAGCCTCTGGGCCTCAAAGACCGGCAGACTCATATGATTCCGTCGGCCTCAACAACTGCAGCTGCGTTATAGGAAAGAGCAAGCACGAAATAAGACGTCAACAATTATAATCTTAATGCCCGGGTGAATAGCTCTGGAATACAAAATCTCAAGTTAGCTGAAGGGCTCAGAGGGTTTTTGGTTGATCTGTAGAGCTTCGACTCTTGCCGGAGGAGAGTCTTTGCTCTTCTGAGCGCAATGGTGCTCCTGCTTGCATTAAGACTTGAAATCTGAGCTTGAATTCTCACAAATTAGTGTGCAAGGAACTCTGGAGCTTCGTTTTTCTTCATATTGCTTCACATTGGTGCAAAATCGGTTAAAAACAGCTATTTTCTTTTTCTTAAAGAATTAATCATGTGACACTGCTCCAAGGAATCCAGGATGGGAAAAAAAAAGAGCTTTAACTTTAAGGACCTTTAATACCATCAATGTATGAAGGAGATGGACACCACTGACTGTTTAGAGAAGCACAAACGGTACAGAACGCTTTATTAGCGCTATCCTCCTGCTGCAGACTCAGTGGCCACTTGAGGATGTCTTGAACCTTCAGAGCTCTCGCGTGAGCAACAGCCAAACGTCCTTCAGTCGCAGTCCGACTGTCGGGCAGCTCTCAAGCAGTGGTGATAGACAGCTGATAGAGCAGCTGACCAATAGGAACCGTGTTTAAGGCCTCAGACGCGCCCACAGCAGCAGGCCTTGTCCAGGCTTGTCTTCTGTGTGTGTGTGTGTGTGTGTGTGTGAGCGCGTAAGACGAGGTCCGAGCTGCCGAGGCCTGATGGAGCCTGCAGGTGTGTGAGTGTGTGCGGTTGTCCGTTGTGGGGGCGGGGGGGGCGTGGTGGGGTCCAAATCCTTTTGTAGTGGGTGAGACGCCACCTGAGTGTCCTTCCCCCAGTCCCGCCGACTCGGTGTTGGGTTCGAGGAGGAAAGAGGAGGAAAATGAGCAGGGGGACCAGGGTGGGGGGAGGGGCCACGGTGGTGGTGGTGGTGAGGGGTTAGTGAGGGTGGGCCCCCAATGAGAAGTGGGCTGGAACTTATGGTATGCCTGAAGCAGGCACTGACAGGCTGAGGAGAGGGGGGTGACAGAGGTCAGTGCAAACTGCGAATGCAGCTTCAGCGAGTGCAACACCTGCACGCATGGAGCAGGTTGAACTGCACCGACCAGGGCCACAGACGGCCAGTGTCGCACTAACACAACAAATTCATGAATAGTAAATTGTCAGCAAGACACGGGGGGGTTGGGGAGGGGGGGGGGGTGCAGTTTCAATATGCAGTGAAAAGCATATTTGCCACGGCATCACAGCGTTGCAAACACAGTCCAAGTTGCAGCCCGCAGCCAAGCGCCGTGTCAAGAAGGCACTGAAAGGGAAACGTCGAGAGAACGCCAGGCACTTTTCATGACGTTAAACCAAATAACAATCAGAGTCAAAAGTGTCCTTTTGCGGTTTTTTTTCCCCCCAGATTATATTTTATCACCAATTTCTTGGCCCCAAGGGTAAGAAGTTAGTGAGCTGTGATGATTCCCATGAAGACACGAGACAACACGACACGCGGTCCTTCTGCCACTTTGGGGATCGAAGCAGTTCTTCTTCTTCTTCTTCTTCTTCTTCTTCTTCTTCTTCTTCTTCTTCTTCTTCTTCTTCTTCTTCTTCTTCTTCTTCTCTCTCTCTCTCTCTCTCTCCCTGTCTCTCAGGGCACTTCTCCAGCCCGGGGTGAAGAGACACACCCTGTGAGAGATGAGGGCAGTGGGAAGTGGGAGGAGGTGCACACGCCGAGCCCCCACTCACTCTGACTGGAACCTTTTCCTCATCTGAACCGAGCGGGAGGAGCCACGAGTAGCGGGATGACGTGTAGCTTCTTTTTTTTTTTTCCTCCTTTTTTTTTGTCAGCTTCTTCTTTGTGCCTCTTGGAATCAATCAGCTGCCCTGACTTTGTTTTCCCTGTGATCAGAGGTGGCAAAAGTATTCACATTCTGTACTTAAGTCAAAGCACAGGCTACTTACTACTCACCCGAGTAAAGGACAAATCCTATACTCAGGTAAAAGTAAGAAAGTGCAGATTTTGATTAAAATGATATTTTTGCCATTCATGAAACAATACATTTGTTGATAATGCCCCCCAAAAATAAAAAGTTAGAGGATAATCTGGTCTGAAGTGACCAGAGGTCGGAGGTCTTCATGACCCCCTGGATCATTTTGAACAGCTTTGCTACTCTCAGTACTACACTTTTTTGTTGTTTTTTTTCCTTATTCAACTGCAGTGCAACCAAACTGTTGTCAGTCATAGTTATGACCAGTGAGCCATTATGGGATGTTGAATAACTTTTAATAACAATAACCATATTAATAATGTTTTCAAAAGCAGTGTTTCTGTTTGTTTTAAGCCCACTTGATGATGTGGTGGTGCGATTTATATTAACTGGATGCAGGATCACTCTGTTGTGTTGCTATTTTGTAGCCTGTAAGTCTAAGTAATTAAGTGAGTAAGTAAGTGAGGAAGTAAGTGAGTAAGTAAATCTATTTGGCTCTTAATGAAACTCTGAAAACTGTAACGGCAGCAGTTAAATTAGTTCGAACATCAAAAGAAAAATGCTAACTTGATCTATGACATGGCTGTGTGTGTATTGACACACTGCCACCACTCCTGGGCAATTGACATATTGTTAAGAACTGTATCGTCATGGTCTGTTTCAGTGTTTCTTGC